>PVHT020000080.1:17795969-17818428 GCA_004024745.2 Catagonus wagneri
AAAAAAAAAAAAAAAAAGAAGAAAAGAAAATAATACAGACTAACATTTCTGAACCAAGAATTGAAACCTGTGATTTGACAAGGATTAGTGTGTTCATGAGGATGACAGAACACATCGTTAGAAGAAAATATTTGCCTTAGAAATCTAGGTGTTATGGTGGCCATATCCACAGGCAAGATGTTAGAAAAACTGTTGAATTCAATTCAGCCTGTCAGTCATTAAACAGTTCTCGTGCACCTGCTGAGGGGAAGATAATAAATGCAAGTTCACATAAATTGCAACTTAAGAATTTAATGGTTGTGTGGTTTTAGCTAGTCACGAAGAATTGTTATTAGCAAATACTTGGATTATATTAAAATGATTTTAAACCAACACTGAAATCTTGAGTTTTTGTCATCTGTATCTGATATTGAATGCGTTGACAATTTTAGACAAACCTAGAACTAAAGATTAAATTCATTCAAGAAGTATTCATAATCATATTCCAGGTACGGAGTAACGTGTAACTACATTAGCTTTTTATAGAGCTCTTTGTCCCTTTTCTATTTGCTCTTAATTCCTCTTTCTACACAGTTACCACAATAACTTCCTAAAATAGTTAGTTGGCATTAATATCCTATTTTTAAACTCTTCCATGGTTCCCAATGACCTACAAATCAAAGTCCATTTTTATTTTATTTTATTTTATTTTATTTTATTTTATTTTATTTTTTTGTCTTTTTCCAGGGCCGCACCCACAGCATATGGAGGCTCCCAGGCTAGGGGTCCAATCGGAGCTGTAGCCGCCGGCCTAAGCCACAGCCACAGCAACACAGGATCTGAGCCGCATCTGCAACCTACACCACAGCTCACAGCAACGCCAGATCCCCAACCCACTGAGTGAGGCCAGGGATCGAACCTGCAGCCTCCTGGTTCCCTGTTGGATCCGTTAACCACTGAGCCACGACGGGAACTCCTAAAGTCCGTTTTTAAATGGCAGCTTCCGAGTTTCTCCACAGTCTGGCTGCTACTTAACATCTCATTGTCCTCCATTCCAACCCCTCAAACCAAAAAAAAAATTATTTTTCGAGCTCAATGAAACTCATTCCTAGACGTTTTCTGATAGGACTATAAATGTAATCATACTACAATCTGTAGAGCAATGGAAAATATGATTTTTTTATTTGGCTTTTAATATTACATTGGGGGGATGTTTAAATCTTTAGCTTTGTTCAATCACTCTCAGCTAATGGAGTCTTGGCTTGCCTGTTTACAGTAGAGAACTCTGTCTTCGAGATTTCTATGTCTATTGGATTAGGGTAAGAGCACACTATTCATTACAGACTCTCAATAAACTTACATGGCTATCAGATCGGAAAATCTTTGAAGAACTTTTGATGGGAAAAGGTTGAAAATTATAACTGAGATGATTACCTGTGGCCTAAATATAGGATTCTGTTTTTACATAACAGAGAAATCCAGTGATCAGTAAGTGCTTTGTTAGTTCCTCTGCTCAGTGATAATATGAAAGACAACAATTTTCACTCCACACCCTTAGCCTGTTGGCTTTTTCCTCAGATTTCTAGCTTCCTGGACAAAGAAAAGAGGCTCCAGGCATATGTTCACGGACAAAGAAAGAAGAGAAACGTGCTCCTAATTATAACTCTACCTTGTCAAGGCAAGAAATCATTGCACAAAAGCCACCTCCCTGAAAATTCCACTGATATCTACATCACGGACCGATGTTTGGCCAAATACTCACTTCAGGGTGTAAGGGAGGAATAGAGAGAGATAGCATCTGGCTTTTTCAGCCCCACTAATGGCAAGGGAAAAGGGAGCTGGCGGAGGATGCTGGTGATTTCTCAGTGCCCTTTGGGGCTGGGAACATCGCTCCTTAGATCCCGAGACTGCCCTTCCGGTACTGTCTGCCCCCATCTCTGCTGACCTCATAACCTTTCCAGGACGACTCAGGCTGCTCTTAGCTCTGACCACTCTTTGGACCCCAACCCTTCACCGAGGTCTGACTACGTTATCCATTGGGTCCCTTTTCCAGACGACACAGTTCAGTGCAGTTGGCGTGGAGCTCCTCATTTCCACTGTAACAGCCCCCTCTATCCACATTACAAAGGGATCAGGAAGGTTCTCTAAAGAAGAAGAGTACGGCCCCCTTCCGCCCAATCACACTCTGTCACCACCGTAATCTGTAATACAGAAATGGTCCCTCAAATGACCTGGAGGCAGGCGACAAGTCACCTCCTTCTAGAACAGAGCCAAAGCTCCCTGGTTATTGGATCTTCTCCAGTATTTCAAAGGCGTTCTCTCCTCACCAGCTCAGCATCAAGTGTGTATTGGAGAATATGCTCAAGGGACCCTAGAATCTTATAACCTTTGCCTTGGTTCTTGGTCCTCTGATTCTCACAGTGCCTCCTGCTAGTCCCAAAATTAAGATACCTTTTACTTCCATCGTCCAAATGCTATTGTTATGGCTAAGCTTAAACACTGATCCAAGTGGTCTCTTCTACACAATCAGAAAAACAGCTGTGGTAGCCATGAGGCCCGGTCCTTGATGTTAAATGAGAACTAAAATAATTATTATTATTTTTGCTTTTTAGGGCCACACCCACGGCATATGGAAGTTCCCAGGCTAGGGGTTGAATCAGAGCTACTACTGCCAGCCTACACCACAGCCACAGCAACGTGGGATCCTAGATGCATCTGTGACCTACACCACAGTTCATAGCAATGCTGGATCCCTGACCCACTGTGCAAGGCCAGGGATCGAACACACATCCTCATGGATACTAGTCAGATTCATTTCCAATGTGCCACAAGGGAACTCCCAAGAACTAAAATTATTTTAAAAGTCCTATTCTCTCAACCTGTTGCCTATTGGCGAAATTGAATTATGAATGAAGAAACTTGAATATACAATTTGATTTTTTTTCTGTAACAAACTAATTTTTCAAAATGCTACCCTGTTATAATTCCACATTCTCACCTACAGTGTGTATAAATACAGGCTACATGCACATGCTAGTGCCTTTACTTCACTTGTCCCTGTATATTTGGGGATAAGCTTAGGCATCGTAAAAGACTCCTTTAAAATGTCACCTCCTCTGTGAAACCATTAACAGCTGGGAGGGGGTTTTCTACTCTTACTTGAGATCCCAAAGAATTTTAATGGAGTTATTTGTAGTGCTTTCACATTATATGTATTTGATTAATACTCTCTTTCCCTTCAAAGGAAATCTAAAGCTTATTTAAACTTTCTTTCCTTAAATCTATGTAGGGATTCATGAATGTGTATTGAATGAATGCCTGATTAGCATGCTTGCTTTTTCTAAGACTTTTTTTAAATTATTTTTTTTTTCCTGTTTATGACTGCATCCGCAGCATATGGAAGTTCCCAGGCTAGGGGTTGAATCAGAGCAGCAGGTGAGGCCTATGCCACAGCCACAGCAACACTGGAATCAAGCTGCATTTGCGACCTACATCACAGCTTGCAGCAATGCCTGGTCCTTAACCCAGGGAGCAAGGTCAGGGATGGAGCCCACATCCTCACAGAAACAACATTGGGTCCTTAACCCACTAAGCCACAATGGGAACTCCTCTAAGAATACATTTCACTTTTAAGTACTGGGACAACCCAAGCTGCAGGTTTATTGTCACTAGCCTACTGAATGCTTTGGCAGAAGAGTCCAGAACCACTCGAGCCAAACACCGATATTTTCCAGAGTTGTCTGTGGAAATAATCTTTGGATGTAAGCTTCATTCTAACTTATTTAAATTATTTTAACATACCCACCCATAACATTACTAGGTGAGAAGAGGAAGATTTGGGTATTGTTTTATTTTACTTAGTGGTTAGGGGCACTTAAAAAATATTTGAGGGTTTCCTATTATGGCTCAGTAGGTTAAGAACCCAACAGAGTGTCCATGAGGATGCGTGTTCAATCCCCGGCCTCGCTCTGGTGGGTTAACGATCCAGTGTTGCCATGAGCTGTGGCGTAGGTCAAGGATGTGGCTCGGATCTGGTGTTGCTGTGGCTGTGGTGCTGGCTGGCAGCTGCAGTTCTGATTTAACCTGTGACCTGGAAACTTCCATATGCCATGGGTGTAGCCTTAAAAAGACAAATAATGATGATGAAAATAATAATTTGACTTGATATAACTGAGTTTGAATGTCTAAGTTCTGAAAAATCCTACTGTCTCAGAACTTGAGACCCATACAGCTGGCCCTGGATAAAATGTTTGAAAGCTCAGTTATGTGTATGTCTGTGTGTGTGTGTGTGTGCATATATATACATATATATGCACACACACACACACACACATATATAAACATTTATTTATGTATAATATATATATTTATATGTATGTGTACATATATACACACACATAAACATATATACATACATATACACATATGCAGTTAAAACAGTAGTCTAAGATGTTGTTACATTTTATTTATTTTATTTTATTTTATTTTGTCTTTTTAGGGCCGCACCTGCAGTATACGGAGGTTCCCAGGCTAGGGGTCAAATCAGAGCTGTAGCCAGCAGCCACAGCAACACAGGATCCAAGCCACATCTACAACCTATACCACAGCTCACGGCAACACAGGATCCTTAACCCACTGAGCGAGGCCAGGGATGGAACCCACATCCTCCTGTATACTATTTGAGTTCATTAACCACCAAGCCACTGGGAACTCCTGTTGTTACATTTTAATCTTTGTCTCTAGAAAGAAAGCTTCAGAGCATTCGCATTAGTCCTAAAGAATACTCATGTTTCTCTTGTTTGAAAACCTGAAAAAGGGTATGTATCCAGCTCCCCTTTTGCGAAGGCATGACGGTTTAAAAGCCGCATCTAAATGGTTTGCCCGCTTGTTCACCTGCTGTTGTCTTCAACTCGCTTTGCAACACCCTTCTCCCAGCTGCGGCCGCACATTCAGCCTAGAAACTCACAGTCCGGAGGCTCTCTGCATTACGCCCCAGTTTACCAACAGGGACGCTGCAGCAGGGTTTTCACAGAAAAAGCCAAAAGTTGCTTGAAGAGTTGCAGTAGAAGTCATGTTTTCCATTTTTATTTTAATTCCTTTCTGATCCAGCACCTTAGATCAAGACTCATTTCTTTGAATCCCGTGGTTTTGAGATATTAAACGCACCGCAACATCAGCATCTGACACTGTTGAAAAAACTCCTACAGCGCATGCATTTTCACCGAACACTTCAAATATTTTGTGGTTCTTAATGTTATGCTTTATTTGAGTTGAGGAGCCATGGGACCTATTTGAAAAGTCAAAGGATAGAGACGGAATGGAATGTGATAGTCCCCCTTTGTGCTCCAGTCTACGCTGCAAGTCCCCTTGGCCTTGACGGAAGTAACCTTGATGCACTGTCTTCTAGGCTTTTCCTGCGCAGCTCACAGACGTGTTTATTCACTCAGATGCAGCTTTTCACACTTCGGATGATGGGGAGGATTAAGCACATTATATGCGGGCTAACATCTGGCTTCCATTACATATTAGATACTGCAGAAAATGAAGGCGCACGAAAGCACATTATCTCAGCCTGGGTTTCTTCCTTTGAAATACATATGCACGCGTGCACACACACACACACACACGCATTTTTTACTTAAATGATGTCATAATATGCACACTGTTCTGTGACACCTTTATCTCACTGCTTCCTTGTCATCTTTCTGTGTCACCTTTCTTTCTTTTTCTTCTTTCGTTCATTCTTTCTTCCTTCCTTCCTTGCTTTTTTTCTTCTTCCTTTCTTACTTTTTTGCTTTTTAGGGCCGCAGTTGCATCATATAGAGGTTCCCAGGCTAGGGGTCGAATCAGAGCTGTAGCCACTGGCCTAACCACAGCAACGCGAGATCCAAGCGGTGTCTGCAAGCTACACCACAGCGCACAGCAATGCTGGATCCCCAACCCACTGAGTGAGGCCAGGGTTCAAACTTGCATCCTCATGGATACCAGTTGGGTTCCTTACTACTGAGCCACGACAAGAACTTCACATCCCTCATCTTTCTTAATGAGGATTTCATAGCGTATGGAGTTTTCCATAAGTTATGTAATCATTTCTGTATTTTATAGACTCTTGGGTTGTTTACAGTTTTCCTATTACAAAGAAGTTGTCACAATTCTTGTCTTTTCACATGTGCAAGCATTTCTGGGAGGCAGGTTTCAAGTAGTAAAGCTTGAAGGTAATGCATATTTTGGTTTTTTGATAGATAACCACCAAATGGCATCAAAAATACTGTAATAGTTTCATTCCATGCTGTATAAAAGTCCAAGATTCCTCACACTCTTATCAACACTGAATAATAAAGGAGAAAACTTTAGGAGTTCCCTAGCACCTCAGTGGATCTTATGTTGTCACTGCTGTGGCTCGGGTTTGATCCCTGGCCCTGGAAACTCCACGTGCTACAGGTGCAGACAAAAGGAAAAAAAAGGGAAATTTTTATGTCCTATACGTATGAAAACAAATTCTGAAAAACCTCCGCTGGTGTTTGCATCTCCAATTCGAGAAGAAACTTTTTCAAAATCTGTTTGTTTCTTAAGTTTTAAAACCACACATCAACTTTGACATAAACTTTTTACTTCCCGATTAAATGGAGTTATAACTGGCAATGAAATACAATTTATATTTTAAGACAGGATAAGAAAAAAATTAAACATAGGGCATTTCCGTTGTGGCTCAGTGGGAACGAATCTCACTAGTATCCATGAGGATGCAGGTTTGATCCCTGGCCTCGCTCAGGGGGTTAAGGATCCAGCACTGTCGTGAGCTGTGGTGTACGCTGCAGATGCAGCTCATATCCAGCATTGCTGTGGCTGTGGCATAGGCCGGCAGCTGTAGCTCCCATTTGACCCCTAGCCTGGGAATTTCCATATGCCACATGTGTGGCCCTAAAAAGCAAAACAAAAAAATAATAAAAAAAATTTTTTTGAGAAAAAATTAAACATAAAATTCTCTCTCTGTGTTGTTTGGGGCCCCTCCCTCCCTAAGGTACAATGTGTCCCAGCATCGCCCATTAACCAGAGCTCCTCCAAGATGGGAGAGCCTGCTCAACCATAAAGATCAATTCTTTTTTTCTGAGTCCTGACGCTAGCAATGTAACTTCTTCAAAGAACACTGTTCTTTCCCAGCTCTGTAAGTGGTCATTGTGACGTGTTCACGCTGCACTCTGCTTACCCGGATTATGTATCCTTGGTGAACTTTATGTAAAATACCAGGTTGTCATTTTGATGTATGAGCCTTTCTCTGAAAAATGTCACTGACTGTGCCTTCAACTCCTAACAGAGCTTTCCGAGCATCTGCTTCTCTGGTTATAATCCTTCACTTGGCTTGAGTAAGATTCCCTTCTTTTTTCTTCTTAACCTGATAGTTAATTCAATTTTCCTTGTCGCTATGTTAGCTGTATTAAAGGATGAGTTTCCCCAGTAAAGAGAATCCAAATGACAGTGGCCTGTAGGAGAGAGAGATGTATTTCTTTCTCATGTAAGAGAACTGAAGTGAGCAGTTCCAACAGACGTGTGACCTGCAGTCATTTAGAGACCCACGTTCTTGCCACCTTATTGCTCCTCTGCCCTCTAGAACACACACACACACACACACGCACACGCACACGCACACGCACACGCACACGCACACGCACACGGCTCCAACCCTACCATATCGAGAAACTGTCTGGAGCAGTTTTGCCCAATGCTTTAATTTCCAGACCCAGACACATGGCTTCTGCTCACCTTCTATTGTCAAGAACTTGGGCGTCTAACTGCAAAGGCGGCTGGGAAATGTGGTCTAACTAAGGGGCCTGGACTCAGTCACAGCTCTGTTTTCACGGCAGAAGGGAAGAACGCATTTGGCGGCGTTATCGATCTTGCTGCACTTACTATACCCCCAGATATCATTCAAGGAACTAAACTAAATTAAGGAGAAAACATGTCCTAAAGTCAAGGAGAAGACAGAACAGTTAAGAGTCAAAAGGCAATGGTTTTACACACACGTGCTTTAAATTACACGGAAATTGTCTCCCAATGATTACTTTCTTTAGATATTCACTACAGTATGGTCCATCCTATGCCATCTACAGGAATTATTCATTTCTCCTTATCTGCGGAAATGTCCTGTAAATACTGCAGCGACTTAGAGCGAAGTCCCAGGACACCCTAATTTTCACACCCTTTTCTTCAGTTTGCGGCAATTTCATCTCCTGACTGTTTGATTCTGGGCCATTTCTCAAAAGGCTGAACAAAAACAAGTTTGTAACAACTTCACATTTTGAAAGTATACAGAAAGAAGCCTAAAAAGAACGAGCGCCTAGAATAAAAGGCACCCAATGTATGCTCCACATACAGTTGGATGTCGATTCCAAAGCAGGCCAGGGAGAGAGGAAAAAAACAGAGGAAAGCCTTAATCCCCAATTGTTGGGTTTAAGCCCACACTGGAAGACAAACCTAACTCCAGTCTTGCTGGCACGGCGAATACACTCCAGTAAAGGCATACAAAAGGTCCTTTATTGTTTTCTGGAAGATGATAAGACCAGCTGAATAGTTTAATGCCTTTTTTGGCAGCTGCAGATGGAGTCAGGGAACTTTGGCAACTCAAAGAGAGCAATAAAATGGCCATGTGAAAAGGGCACTTTGGAAATGTAGTAATGACAGCAATATAAGATGCATAAATACGGTCGAGATTTACTGCTGGAGATATCACCAGAGCTTCTGATGCGCTGTCGCTCTCTACCGAGCTTGGCAGCTGGCTCTTGGAGGAGGAAGGGGTCACAACTAAGTACCCATAAGGGTAACCTCAGGACTTCAGCCCACAGCCCGCTTTATTCTGACCTCATAAACAAGGTATTCCATGGAATGTACGGGAGCGTGAGCCAAAGACCATATAAAAGGTGATACAATGACTAACATAAAACAGAGGAGTTGGTAGTTTACCATTCACCTTACCAGATGGCTCCTTTAAGCACAGTCATAAATAATAAGATAATGTTATGTAAAAAGGATCAGAGGAAGAGAATACATGGACAACGGCTTCAGCATGGCCATGTTACAAGGACTTCGAATGTTTTAAAAGAAACTTCACTGGTTTTTCCAGAAACACTCAGTCCTCCATCCTCTGCCCCTTTTAGATTACACTGGGGAGACTCTTTCAGGCTCAAATCCATCCCAGCTTCCTGTGTTCATTACCTGAAGATGTATTGGACTTCGGTGTTTAGCTTGGTACCTTTTCCTTTCCAAAAATGTGTCTCTGGCACTTGCCTTCATTAGCCATCATTCTCTTTTCAGTTCAGTGTCACTCACCTGTGACAAGGACTCATTAGCTGCCTGATGGGAAGCATGAAAGAGAAGGAAAACTGTGCACAGGCCAACTGCCTGCTCAAGAACATGGCTTTAATTTTTCCAGCCATCCCAACCCCAGCCTTTCTCTGGGAGACCAATGGTAGGGTTCAGAGTGGATTATTTGTTTGATGGATTTCTAATTGGAAGAGGGTTCCGAGAGAGCCTAGATTGAGTCGGCCAGTCTCCTACACACCTGTGATCCAAGCCAAATTACCATTGGGGGGGGCAGTGGTGAAAGACACCCCATCACCCTCGCTGACACCTGTTCACCTGACACACCCTTCCTTGAACTCTAAAGGTCTGTTTCTTTAGCACTATTTATGGCATTGAAAGTAAAGGTTGTTCCATTCTGGTCTTTAACTTCACATGATGATTAAAACTGACACTTGAAATAATGAAATCACCTTCAAAGGCAGAGAATAAACACACAATGATGTGTCTCTCCCACCGTGCCGGAAGTAAAAGAAATGTACATACCGGGTGGGCCTGAAAGACAAATCTTCACTCCACGATGAATGGGATTTTTATTCAAACATCCCAATGACAGTTTCTTTGGAGCCTCTTCAATTAGTCCATAGTAACCAAATTGAACATATCGCCTTATTCTATTATGCTGTATCCTCTTGACTGTCAAAATCTGGAGAACTCAAAACAAGGGTACAAGTAAAACTGGAAGAGGTTATTACAAGGGCGTTTGCCACTTATTAACATCCTCTGTGCATTGATTCTCAGAGACATGTTAATGATTAAATTAATAAAAGCGACTTTGTAATTTTTAACCTGACACTGTAGATTTATTTTTTAATTTAAAAGAAAAAATAATCAAGCGTAAAAAGAGAGTTGGTCATCAAAATACTTATTTCAAAAAATAAAGTTAGTAACTTGGACTTGAGTTTCTTTTCTGTTTTCTCAATGCTTTTTGCGATACTCAGTCACCTGTCATCTTAATGTCTTTTCCCATCAATCCACTGAAATTGCTATCAACGTGTATGCTAAAAACTTCTTGTTATTAATCTAAGTGGCATTTCTCAGTCTTTAACCTGCTTTACCCCTTACTCATCAATCCAAACAATATTTACCAAATATTTACTGTTAGGCACTGCATTAAATGCCAGGCATAAATGTTGAAGTAGAGTTCATTGTGGAGTAAAGACCATGGATATTAATGAGTTACAGAAATAATTACTCAATTGTAGTTGACTAATGATAAAAAGAACAAATATAATATGCACTAAGAGAATGTGGCTGGAAAATATAATTCAATCAGAGATATTAGCAAAATTTCCCTGAGAAGACTTCTAAGCTGAAATTGATTTTTTTCAGTTTTCTTTTTTCTTTTTGTCTTTTTAGGGTCGCTTCAGCAGCACATGAAGATTCCCAGGCTAGGGGTTGAATCAGAGCTGTAGCCACTGGCCTACGCCACAGCCACAGCAACGCTGGATCTGAGCCACGTCTGTGACCTACACCACAACTCATGGCAACACCAGATCCTTAACCCCTTGAGCGAGGCCAGGGATCGAACCTGCATCCTCATGGATACTAGTAAGATTCATTTCCCCCGAACCATGACGGGACTTCCTAAGCTGAAATTCAAAATTAATCACTCAAAAGTAGCCTTGCACAGACATATAGTGTACTTATCTTCCATTCAGTCACTCAAAAACATCAATTAACCAATATATTCACAGATATCACACAATAGGTATCTAGATATCACACAATACTGCTCAGTAGGTCTTAACTGGGCTAACTTAAACTGATAAATTGAGGCTAGAATATAACACAGAGCCTGATACAGCCAGTGGGTAGGATGGGGCTGACTGGTTTACAATAACTTGACAAGTATAGCTAGAGTAATCAGTGCTCTTTCCACTTCAGCATTTTTTGGCATGCTAGCTCAGACTTATTCACTTGGCAGGCATGAGACTTCAAGAAAGAGAGTGGAAACCTATGAAATCTCTTTAGGTCCAGGCTCAGATCTCACACACATCACTTCCACCACAGTGTAGAGACTAAAGCAAATCACAGGCCATCCCAGATTTGATGGCTAAAGGAAACTGATAGGAGAATCTGCATGGTCAACTTGAAAGATCACCAAGGAAAGTTGGAATAGTTTGTGGCTATTTTTGAAATCCACCACAATGAAGTAGGTGTTATTTTATTGAAATGAACTAAGGCTGGAATATAGCACAATGCCTACCACAAAGTACTATTCACTAAATATTATAAAAATAAAGAATACAGTCATGAATAAATTGAATAAATAAATTAATGCATATTTAAATAGAACTATGATGAAGGCCTGGCTTATTTGTTTCCATAGCTAATTCTTCCTTTTTGGTTCCATATTCCCGCCAGCTAGAATAGGCAGATTTTATAACATACAGAAAAATGAGCAGAGTCCCAAGAACGGTATTGTCTACATGGTGAGTATAAGTAAGCTTGAGATAAGAGGCTTCCCTGGACCCAAGAAAGCCTCAAAAAGATCAATCTGATTTCAGGTAACTTAACTGTACAGCAGAATAAAACCGACACTCTTTATTTTATTATATTTTATTTTTATTTATTTATTTATTTTTAGGGCTGCACCCATGGCATATGGAAGTTAACAGGCTAGGGGTCGAATTGGAGCTACTGCTGCTGGCCTGCACCACAGCCACAGCAATGTGGGATCTGAGCTGTGTCTGTGACTAAAATCACATCTCACACCAACACTGGATCCCTGACCCACTGAGAGAAGCCAGGGATCTAACCACATCCTCATGGATACTAGCTGGACTTGTTTCCACTGCACCACGACGGGAACTCACCCAACACTCTTTAAAGAAGTTTAAAAACAAAATAAAATGAGATCTAACAATGAAAAGTATCATAATATTCAATATCCAGTGAAAAAATTACCAGCATGCAAGAATCAGGAAAATATTTGCCCTATAATCAGGAGAAAAATCAATCAACAGAAACAGATTCATATGTGAAATAATGATGAAACTATGAAGACTTTAGAACAGCTATTATGAATATTATAAATGCTTAATGTAGTCAAGATGTAGAAAAACACATTAAAATGATGAAGGAAAAACAGAAGATATAAAAAGGCTGAAAAAGACAGTTAACACACATACACACACAAATAGAGCATTAGTGACTGTGAAACAATATCAAGTGGTCTAGTGTATGTACACTTGGAATCTCAGACACAGAAATGTAGCAAAGCAAAAGTACAAAAGAGAAAAGCACACAACTGCACATCATACAAAATTACTGAAACCAGTAATAAAGGAAAAAAATCTTTAAATCAGCAATGGTGGAGGAAACATTTTCCCAAAGACACGTCTTTTTGTCAAGCAGTATGCAAGCAGAACACAGTGGATTAACATCTTTGAAGAAATGAAGAATTGTATAATGATCAAAAATATCCGGCAAAAATGAAAGACTAATAAAGTTTTTTTCAAATGAAAAGCAAAGACAAAAACAGAAATAAAGAAAGCCACGAAAATTCATTGCCATCAAACATGAATGAAAACAAATATTAAAGAAAGTGCTTGGGCAGAAGGAAAATGGTAGCAGATTGAAACTAAACTCTACAGAAAAAAATAAAGAATTATGAAAATGGTAAAACATATGGGTAAATGCAAAATCCTTTAAAAATATTTTCTCATTTATAAGTATCTTTAAAAGATGATTGTTTAAACAAAAATTATCATGTATTTTGGGATTTAGAACATGTAGAAATAAAATGGATCACTGCAATACCAAAAAGGTCAGGAGGAGGAAAATGAAAGTATACTATAGTAAGTTTCTCATGCTATATGTAGCGGTGTAACATTATTTGAAAGTAGACTAAGATAAGTTAAAGATGTGTACTCTAAACCTTAAAGCTATCACTAAGAAAAATAAAACAAAGATGTATAGCCAATAAACCAATAAAGAAAATAAAATGGAATCATAAAATTATTTAAGTGAAGGCGGAAAATAGGAATAAAATATCAAATAATAGATGGAACAGACAGGAAATAAGAACTAAGAAAGTAGATTTAAACCCTATGCAAATGGCTAAACACTCCATTTAAAAGTCAGAGATCACGAACTTCCCTTGTGGCTCCCAACATAAAAGTCAGAGATCATCACACTGATTTAAAAGAACAATCCAATTTTATTCTGTCTACATAAATAAGTCAAAAATAAGAGAATGGAATAAAATACACCAGGCAAATACTAAGCATAACAAAGTTAGAATAGCTATATTAATTTCAGATGAAGGAGGGTTGTTTTTTGTTTTTTGTTTTGTTTTATTCTTCTGGCCTTTTTAGGGCCACACCCACAGCATACGGAAGTTCTCAGGCTAGGGGTCAAATTGGAGCTGTAGCTGGTGGCCTATAATACAACCACAGCAATGGCAGATCCAAGCCATGTCTGCAACCTATACCACAGCTCATGGCAGTGCAGGATCCTTTAACCCACTTAGCGAGGCCAGGGATCAACCCCATGTCCTCATAGATACTAGTTGGGTTCTTTACCACTGAGCCTTGAAGGGAACTCCCTGAAGTAGATTTTAAAACAAGAAATGTTCTTGTCGTGCCTCAGTGGTAACAAACCTAACTAGTACCCATGAGGACACGGGTTCAATCCCTGGCGTCACCGGATGGGTTAAGATCCAGCATTGCTATGAGTGGCAATGTAGGTCACAGACATGGCTCGGATCTGGCATTGCTGTGGTTGTGGTATAGGCCGGCAGCTACAGTTCCAATTTCACCCCTAGCCTGGGAACTTCCATATGTCATGGGTACGCTCCTAAAAAGACCAAAAAAAAAAAAAAAGGGAAAAGAAAAGCAAGAAATGTTAACAGGAATAACAGAGGATACTTCATAATTAATGAGGGATCAACTCATCCAGAGGGTGCAATAAAATTTCAAATGTTTGCACCCCTATTACATATACAAATACATTTAAAATTTTTAAATGCATAAGGAAATATTGATAAAACTGAAAAGAAATAGATGATCCAAAATTATAGCTGAAAAACTTCAAAAATTTTCTTGTAATAACATAGAACAATTAGGCAAAAAATCAACAGGATACAGAAAACATGAACAACACTATCAACTAAATTGATCTAACTGATATTTATAGACTATTCTCCCTGACAACAGTAGAATACACATTTTTTTCAAATGCGCACAAAAATTTACAAAATAAAGTGTATTCTGGGACTTAAAAATTCAAAATTAATTTAAAAAAGAGTTCTTTTAAAGTGCATTTTGTGACAAGATAATTAAACTAGAAATTAAAAAGAGAAAGATGTTTGAAAACTCCCCCAAATAGTTGGAAATTTTTAAAAGCATGACTCTAAAAACACAAAAGCCGAAAAAGACATCTCATGGAATATTTTTAAGCATTTGAACTTGATGAAAATTAAAACATAAATATATTGAATGGTACAGGGCAGCTAAAACAATGCTTAGAGGAAAATGTATAGTATTATGTGATATTAGAAAAGACATTCTCAAATCAGCGATTGAAGCTTTTATCTTAATAAGCTAGAAGAAGAGCGAATTAAACCCAAATTAAATAGAAGGAAGCAAGTAATAAAGATAAAATCAGAGGGAAACAGAGGAACAATGAAGAAAATAAATGAAGCTAAACTCTGGTTTCTAGAAATGATTGTGCCCAGCCAAGGAGGCAAAATGAATTTCAACAGATTATAGGATGCAGTATCAAATCACCTTGTACAAACATCATCACTGATTACAGAGAAATCCTCAGTCCCCAGCAGACAATATTCTTATTGTTTCTCCTTGTTACTATAAAACGTTTTCTCTTCCTGTTTCCCAGAAAATCTGGCACCGATATAAGCTGTCTATCTTCACTTTCCCTGGTTGCATACTGGGGTGATTATTCACGTGGGAGCTGAATTCATAACATAACTCAGCTAAAGTATAACCCAGGAGGAAATTAACAGCCTGTATCAGACCAGGGTCAGCAGTTAAGTCTTTGCCAGGAAGGTCTGAAATGAAACAGAAAAGGTTTGCTTTCCTTAGATACAAAATTGAAGAAAACATCCCCATCAGCCTCTCAACCGGAAAAGAAATCCTCTTGCTTTGAAAACAACAGAGTTGCCTTTGTCTCATTTGATTATTTTTTTCAAACCAAGGAAAAGAGGTTCCAACACACAACACCATGCCTTTTGCACTTACAGCCTAGAGTACTATTAAAACTGAGCAGGATCCTGTGGGCGCCCACCCCCAATGCCCTGTGTCCCCGGTGCCTTTTTGTGTCCCCCATGCAGGAGAAAGGCTTTAGTCTCCTAGACCTTCCCTGAGTTCCAAAAGGCAGATTCAAACAGTCGCTAAGCAAGGGAGTGAGGGAATGCAGAAACAAAGGAAAAGCAGTTAGGAAACAACAGTGCAGGGATAAAGCAGAGACTTAACTCCTTCTCAAGTTATATACGTAACAATCTGATGCATATCTCCTGAGTTCTTCTACCAGATCTAAGGCCCTCACCCCGGTGGAGGGTGGTACCTTCAGGCTGAGCTTGAGTATGTAGACTCCAGGCTGGATGGAATGCGAAGGCTGTTGATTGAGATTCCAAGAAACTTATCTTGTTACCTCTCCACCAAAACAATTAAAAGAAAGTCACACCCTGCAAGCTCATGCCAAATTTTGCCTTTTGACCCTGCAATAAACTTTTCTCTACTCCAAACTCTTGCGTTTTGAATTGTACGTTGGGCATAGGAACTCGGGTTCAGTACTAATAGGGACATCAAGAAAAGAAAAATTCACTGGAACGTGAACTACTGAGATGGTAGTTATAAGACTCTTGCAGAAGATCATGTCAGAGTGATCGGGTTTCTTAGGTTTCCTTCATCACCTGCTGCTGGTAACTAAGTGTCCAAAACAGCCATGGCTTCTTGAGAATAAAATAACCTAGCCCCATCCATGCTATTTTAAGTCCTTCCATTTTATGCTGCTTTTGAAACGACTTTTATTTTCGGACACCTCAGATGTAATCCTTTCACTGACCACAAAGTGGTTTATTCTGAAAACTGCTGTAAAGAGCAGATTCTTTGAATCCATATTTCCTCAGCTGACATGACCAAGCTGTTACGATTTCTCAGTGGCATGTGGCAGTTGCATCTGTGACCAGTCATAACCAGAAGGAACTCTGGCAACTCAGTGGTTGCACAATTTATACTAGCCATTGGAGGAGTAGAGTATTTCGGTCTTGAATTCCAGTGTGGCCTAAGGAATGTTAGCAGTCTCTTTTTCCAAAATTGCGGTGTACGTCTCACTCAGTTAAGTCCCTAACACGAGGCTTAGTCATTATCCCCTGTGTATTTGGAGAATGTTTTGTGTGTGGCAAATTAATGTAAACTCATCTTTGTTTGGTTTCTTCCAAGCTGTAATTCATTAAGTTCTCTATCAGTGAGTTGTTCCACTTCTTAAGTCTGGGAAGTCTTTTCGAGACAGTCATCTGTAATTTTGGCCATTCCTCCTCTTTGCATAAGTACGATTTAATTAGTCATAAAACGCTGCAGGGGGTCCATCCAGGCTCACTTGGAAGCTTCAAAGGCAGGAAGACATAATGACAAGTTTTACTTGAATTCCTTTGCATTCCTCACTCCAAGAGCCTATGGCTCTCCGTGCAAGGGGCCCAAATCCTGTTCCCCCAAATCCTAATTGCTTCCAATATCCCAAGACTTTTATTGGACTTACTAGAAAAAAAAGTCAGCCATACCTCTTCCAACTGAAGATACGTCCCTGGAGACTTCCAAAGAGACTGATGGAAGCCACAGTAGTTTCCAGAACAAGACTTTCACACTAGCAATAAGGAAAAAAGAGACCCGCAGCACTTAAAATACGGAATTCTGGCGACTACAACCAAGACTTATAACTGGTAGTTCTGTCTCTGTGTCTCACTCACTTGCTGGTCTCATGTAAGTCTCCCCGTCTCACAGGCTCTCACATCTCTTAAGATCTTTCTAGATCCCCAAATCTATGATGCTAATGATATAAAAATTCAAGAGGGTGAGTAATAAAATTCAAGGAGATGGCTTCATTATTCTAGTTATTTCATTTTAAAAATTGTGGTTAAAAACTCATAACATAAAATCTACCCCTCGAATTGTTTTAAGTGCACATTTCAATGTAGGGAGCAACAAACATCCATCTCCAGAACTTCTTTCATCTTCCAAAACAAAATTCTGTGCTCATTAAACAATGACTCTCCATTTTTCCCTGCCCCCAGCTCCTTGCAACCACCACTCTACTTTCTGTCTCCATGATTTTGACTACTCTATGTATCGCACATATGCAAAATAATACGGTATTTTCTTTTTGTGACTGGTTTATTTTACCAGCATAGTATCCTTAAGGCTCATCTATGTGGTAGCATGTGTCAGAAATATCTTCTTTTTTAAAACTGGATGACATTTTATTTTCTATAAATTTATCTGTCAATAGAAACTTAGGTTGTGAGAAAATTGATTTTTTTAAAAATTATCTGCTATGGTGTTAATTTCCTTTGAGATCAAATTCTTAGCTAGATGTCAAAATCTCATAGGAATTTTTAAAAGCATAGATTACTGGACTTAACTGTAAGTTTGCTAAATTGGAATTTCCATAGTGAGATCTAGGAATTTGCGCTTTAAGAAAACTAAAGGCCTAGCTTCTTACCAAAAAGTAATCGTGTATCTGTTCTTTCCTAAAAAAAAAAAAAATTACTTTGTGGGGTGATCTGAATACCCATCTCTATACCAGATTCAGTGTACTCCTGGCACGTTGCACTTAAACAGGAAACAAGCCAAGAGGAAATACACATGTGTGGAGCAGGTGTATGAGTTACTAGCCCCTCTGCCCTGAGGGAAATCACTGGAGCTGGAGCAGAAGCAGGAAAAGCTACCCTGGGAGTCTATGGTTTTTATTGTCCTTCTTTGGTTCACAGGTTTAAGGATCAAATTATGGGAGTAATACAGAATTGCACTGTGATGTGTCAAAACAGCTCTATCTCGATGCTGATCAGCTACTGAAAACCTCCCAGGAGGTAAATATCCTAGAAAGAGACTCTTCCATAAAAATAAGTGCCGTGTTAGCCTAGCCATGTAAAAATCACACAGACTGCCGACAATTCGATTGTGCAATAATTATTACATTATAAAGAGACAAAAATTAACATGGAACTTATAAATATGACAACTCACGGGAAAGAGAACAGCACACCAAGACCCAGATGATAGTCAGAAAATTAGAGAAAGCTGGTCATTCTCAAAAGGATGTGAAAGATATGACTTTTCTGAGAGGCAAAAAAAAGGCAAAAAAATAAAAATAATAATGAACAGACTCTGAATATTAGTTAAGATAATACTTACTGCTATGACAAATAAACCCCTCCATTTCAGTGGGACAAGAAATAAACATTTATGGTTCTGATATGTGAAATCCAAAACAGATGGTCCCGATAAGCAGATGGCTCTCCTCCAACTGGCAGTTCAGGGAGTGAGACTTTTTCCCCCACAGAGCTCCAGCATCTTCAACACATGGCTTATAAGCTCGCCTCGGAATGGGAAATAGCATGAGAGATTTTTATGGGCCAGGTGTGGAAGAGATTTGATTCAGTTCTTCATAGGTTCCATTGGTCAAATCTGACCATGTGGACATCCCTAACTTCAAGAGGGGCTGAGAAATGTCTAAGGGGTGTGCAGGAGAAAGGAGAAGCAGATTAGGTGAACAGCCAGTCAGTTTCAGCACCCTGACTACAAAAGGCCTAAAAAAAATGAAATGCATGTACGATAACCTGGGGAGAGAGAAGGCTAGTTGAGATAAGGTGGAAATAAAAAAGCAATCACAAAAATGAAGTCTAGGAGTTCCCGTCGTGGCGCAGTGGTTAACGAATCCGACTAGGAACCATGAGGTTGCGGGTTCGATCCCTGCCCTTGCTCAGTGGGTTAACGATCCGGCGTTGCCGTGAGCTGTGGTGTAGGTTGCAGACGCGGCTCGGATCCTGCGTTGCTGTGGCTGTGGCGTAGGCCAGTGGCCACAGCTCCGATTAGACCCCTAGCCTGGGAACCTCCACATGCCGCGGGTGCGGCCATAAACCCGCGGCCATAAAATGACAAAAAGGCAAAAAAAAAAAAAAAAAATCAAGTCCAGCACAGGAAAGAAGAGCAAAACTGAAATGGCAGGATATGGAACAAACTTATGAAGTCTGCGCAGCACACAGAAGAAAGAGAAGAAGTTCTAAAAATAATAAAAGAGTTTGGTCAATATGGAGAGCAGAGAAGTGAGAACAGAGATCTTAATTTCTGCCTTGGAGATGCTCTAAAAGAGGGGAGCAGAACAAAGAATAGACAGGAAGTAACAAAGACAAAACCGAAGAAAAAAATGTAAAACAAAAGACCCAAATATGCAGACATGAATAGCCAACCGTGGTCCTGGTTAATGTAGTGAAAAGATATACATGCAAAATACACAGTGGAAGAATTTTAGAAATAGAAGGATAAGAAAAAAATAAATCCTACAAGCACACATGCAAGCAAATAAATAAATAATAGATAATTTACAAATCAACAAAATTAGATCAGCAACTCTTTTCCTCTGCTACTTGAGATACCAGGAGGCAGTGTTGCAATATCTTTTGATTCTGGAGGAAGGAGCTCTGATGAAAGAAGAAAAAAAGAATTTTATATATATCAATATAATCACTCAGTACTAAGACAACGGAATACAATTTTCAGAAAAGCTAGAATTCAGACATATTTGATTCAAGGAATCCTTTAAAAAGAAATAGAGCACAAAAGCAACATTTTTTTCACTGAATAGCACACTCTAAATGACAGCAAATCAAATTAAATGCCTCAAGAATGGGAGTCATACGATTAAAAAGTAGTAATGAAAGAAAACATTAAGACACCGGAAACACAGCTCAGAAGTTTTAAATGTGCATTTATAAAACTGAATGCAAATGTCCAAAAGTATTACTAAAAGGAAAGACAATAAAAAATAATGTAGTTACCCTAATCTGCTTACCAGAAACTAGGTAGTAATTATAGGGGTGGGCGTTGGGTTGGGGAAGGAGTAAAAACACACAATATTCTTTAATATGTATTTTTCAGTCTTGATATTAGAAAAGATATGGGAGAACTATAGGTTCAAAAGGTTACCAAACGTGTGGCACAGTGAGGCCCACCAAATCAAAATGTTGAAGTTTGGAATTGAGAAAGGATTATTGCAGAGTCATGCAAGAAGACAGGTGGCTTGTGCCCCTCCCCCAAACTCTGAACTCCCCAAAGGATTTAAGCAAACCATTTTTAAAGGCAAGGGGTGTGGTTGCACTATTGCAAATTTCTTGATACAGGAATCCTTTGTTCTTGCGGCTGTCCAAGGCCATAATGTTCCTGTAAACCTCCAATAAGAACAAATGTTATTCTCGGTTCTGAAACTTTTTACCTCTATAGAAATGAAAACCTGGTGTAACATTTAAGGTCAGAGCCTTGAGAAGGGGCTATGCTGTATATTTCAGGCTATAGGCAACATTTTTAATTTACAGCAAAAGCAATAGAATACAAAGGTTAAAGTAAGGAGTTCCCATCATGGCTCAGTGGTTAACGAACCCGACTATCATCCATGAGGACACGGGTTCCATCCCTGGCCTCGCTCAGTGGGTTAAGGATCTGGCATTGCCGTGAGCTATGGTGTAGGTCGTAGACGCGGCTTGGATCTGGCGTTGCTGTGGCTATGGTCCGATTTGACCCCTAGGCTGGGAACTTCCATATGCCTT
The DNA here is from genome assembly GCA_004024745.2 of Catagonus wagneri. Taxonomy (NCBI): domain Eukaryota; kingdom Metazoa; phylum Chordata; class Mammalia; order Artiodactyla; family Tayassuidae; genus Catagonus; species Catagonus wagneri. Next base: position 17,817,088 of record PVHT020000080.1, read on the forward strand.
GGGTGCAGCCCTAAAAAAAAAAAAAAAAGGAAGAAGAAAAGAAAAAATAGAAAAAAAAGACAAAGGTTAAAGTAAAAGAAGCAAACCTAATGTACAGTCGGATTTTTTGTTCTCTATTATAGAAGGTTGCTTTTTCAAGTTTAAAATTAATAGCAAGTATAATTTCAAACAGGAAAAGAATTCTGGGTCAAAGAGGATCTGGGTGGCAATCCCTAATCCTCCTCCTTCAACTTCTCACTAAATAGCTGTTGAAAACAAAAATAGATATAAAGTCTCAATAACAATGAAAACCAAGACAGAAAGACATTCAGTATCTGGAAGGAATTAGCACTAGTTGAAAGACAGTGGAGCTGTTGTTTCTGACACATTCTAACGTAGCTTCATGGAAAAAATTTCCTATGAACGAATTTCCATGTCTCTGCCATCATTCATCCATGTACTGAGAGTCCCAGAACCTGGAACAACCAGGACACTGAAAAGAGCCCTCTCTACCCACTGAGAGATGTTCTCTAAAGCAGAGTATCTTCTGCCTGACTCCAGATGGTGCCCACTCCTGGAAAACAATCAGGAACAAAGTAAAAGACCATTTCAGGGTGTGGTGCATTTTCTGAGACCAAGTGCTTGGGTAGGAAAAAACAGAGTGCAGTAAGTGCCTATAATACGATTTTTTAGACACACTATCAGTCCAATGAAAAATAAGTTAATTACTGGGGACAGAAGAGAGAAAGAAAAAAAAAAAAAAACAAACAGCTAGAACAGAGCAGAAATAGACTCCACAAAAGTAAGCAACATAGAAACTGAGACAAATTCAGAAGCTGCAGAGATTAACCTGCTATGAAACTAGAGATTTAAACAATGACGAGAAGAGTGAGATGACTGGGAGGTCCCATTATGGTGCAGGGGAAACAAATCCAACTAATATCCATGAAGATGTGGGTTCGATCGATCCCTGGCTTCACTCGGTGGGTTAAAGGATGGGCTCCATCATTGCCATGAGCTGTGGTGTAGGTCGCAGACGTGGCTCGGATCCCGCGTTGCTGTGGCTGTGGCAAAGGCCGGCATCTGTAGCTCTGATTCGACCCTTAGCCTGGGAACTTCCGTATGGTAAAAAAGCAAAAAAAAAGGCGGGGGGGGGGGGCCGTGGGAAGACTGTGTAACCTGGCCAGTTTCTCCAAGTTGTAAAATATGGAAGGAGGAAAACTAAGATGAAAGCAAAAACAAGAAGCCTACTAAAAATATTACAGAAGAAAAAGGGTAAAGACATGGTTGGGACCTCAAGGTAGACTGAAAACATAATTCCCTCTGCTTTCTCTTGATATCCCGGTCAAATTATTTAAAGGA
>PVHT020000080.1:17819428-17846324 GCA_004024745.2 Catagonus wagneri
GTAACCTGGCCAGTTTCTCCAAGTTGTAAAATATGGAAGGAGGAAAACTAAGATGAAAGCAAAAACAAGAAGCCTACTAAAAATATTACAGAAGAAAAAGGGTAAAGACATGGTTGGGACCTCAAGGTAGACTGAAAACATAATTCCCTCTGCTTTCTCTTGATATCCCGGTCAAATTATTTAAAGGAATCTGAAACACACGTGCATGGCATAAACTTAAATCCAAGAAGACAAAGGGGAAAAGAGAAAATAAGAGTAGGCACGAGATGGGAACAAAAATTTGAAAACTGCTAAGCACAGAGAAGAGAAGTGTCTGACCCTCGAAGAATGCTGATGATCAAGAGCTGGTAAATGCACAAGCCGGTTTACACCACAAGAATGAGGAAAGACTTCAGGATTTTATAGGTTAGCATTAAGAGCAGAAGTATTGCTTAAAAGTATACGAAGGAAGCAGAGAGAGTCCCAGACTCTTGAAAGTTTGGCAAATGCCTACCCCATCTGGTGAAGTTACACGTTTGGGACAAGCTGAATCAGAAACTGTGGAAGTGGAAATTCTAAGAGTGGAGCCAGAGTTCTGTAATATAAGAACTGGAAGATGAAGACAAGAGGTCCAACATACGCAACCGAGACACTCAGGCTTCTCCCAACTTAGCCCCACTCTTAGGCAGGGATTGGCACCCTGACTGGAAAAACACACCTGCCAAAGAGGCAAGACATATAGGTAACAACAGTGGGGGACCCTTCCAGAAAAATGTCTGAATCTCTGCCCACTCAAACTGCCTACCTGAAAAGCCTCTCCCACACTGCACACGATTACAGTCAGCTTTACGTGCCCAGGATACGTGGAGTTTGAGGAGAAGCCCAACTATTGAGACTAAAATGCCCATAACAGAAACAAAGGCACTCGGGGGAACCAGAGGCAACACAGTGAGAAGAAAATTTTTTTGAAAAAGGAAAAAATTAATTAAGATTATAAAAAAGGCAAGAAAAATATTGAATCCAAAATGAAAAAAGGAGTTCCCGTCGTGGCGCAGTGGTTAACGAATCCGACTAGGAACCATGAGGTTGCGGGTTTGATCCCTGCCCTTGCTCAGTGGGTTAACGATCCGGCGTTGCCGTGAGCTGTGGTGTAGGTTGCAGACGCTGCTCGGATCCTGCGTTGCTGTGGCTGCGGCGCAGGCCAGTGGCCACAGCTCCGATTAGACCCCTAGCCTGGGAACCTCCACATGCCGCAGGTGTGGCCATAAAATGACAAAAGGCAAAAAGAATAAATAAGTAAATAAAAGAAAACAGAATTCCATTTTAAAAAGACATATCCAGGGGAACACAAAGTAGCTTTTGGATATTGAGGATTTGATAAATTTAAAATTCAATTAACATGTCAAAAAAGAAAGTTGAGAAAATCTGCCAGAAACTGAAACAAAAGGATGAAAGATGGAAAACAAAGGACCTTAGATATACACTAGGATGGTCAATATCCAAGTAATAGAGGATTAAGAAAGAAAGACAATGTAAAAGACAAAAGTATCAAATTAAAATGTAAATTTCTCGAACCAGAGCACACAATCTTTCAGACTGAAGGTCTACTTCCCACGATGCAACCAATGAAGACATTTTCCAAGTTCCTTGGTGGTGACATTCTCGAATCTCAGCAATAAAGATCCTACAAAATCAGTGTACAAACTAAGGGAACGGACAGGATTTCTCGAAAGTAACACTAGACTCCACAAGTAAATAGAATGAGTGTCAAGTTATAAAAGAAAAATATTTAGAAACTGCAATTCTATATCTTGCAAAAGGAGCAAAGAAGTTGTAAAGGTAGAATAAAAAAAATTTTTTTTTTTTTTTGTTTTAGAGATATGAGTTCTCAAAGTTTTAAATCACTTACACCTTTTCTCAGAAGTTTCTGGAAAATTGGCTCCACTGAAACAAGGAAAGACACCAAAACAGAAGTACCCAAGAGTCCAGGAAGGAAGGGGTTCAACACAGGAAAGAAGCGAATTCTTAATCCACTGTGCCAAGGATCATACCTGCATCCCTGTGTGCTCCAGAGATGCCACTGATCCTGTTGTTGCCAAAGCGGGAACTCCAAGAAGTGAATTCTGATGAAGAGGACGATGATGGTGATGATGATGAAGAGGGATTTAACATAGCGGGGGAGCAAAATCTCAAGATATTAGCTGTGCTGCTGGTCTAGATGGCACACAGTCCCAGAGTAGGATGGATTCCAGAAAGGACATATCCAGGAGAAAAATAAGACTGATAAATTGAGAGATTAATCTGTGGGAAAGTTTAGGTGTGAATTAATGAAAAATATACCCCAATTAATCAGTTAATAAATAAGCATTAGGGAGAGCAAAACAGTTGTATTTAGGTTGGATTACATGGCGGCTGAGTACCTTGTACCTAGGTAGGTACCTAGTCACAAAATGTAAACATTAAGTCCTGATTGGTAGAAAATTATGAAACTATTCTTTGGGGATATTGGGGGCAGTGCATATTAGGGAGATAATATGAAGGACATAATCCTCAAATTCCATAGTATGATAATAAATGCAAAACAATAAATTCAAGAGATAGTAGTATAAGTATGTTATTTAGGTGAGATAATTATTAATTACCAGAAAAAAACTAAATGAAAGCATTCAGAAGTGTTGTTAATGGATAATGGGAATTAAATTGTCAGAGTTAAGGCACCGTGAGGTAGAGAACAGCTTTTCTTTGCTGTAAATTTTTTATAGGATTATCTGTCATTTTAACTAGAATGTTAAATATAATTTAATATGGAAAAGGATGTCATTTCATGAGAAAATATGAGTGAAGGGTCTATTCAGAGGAAGAGTCTGTCTCTGAAGACTAGCTACTATAGGATCCATAAAGAACTTTTCAGAAAAATGCTCAGCATGCTCAGTTAGGAACAAGATAAAACATCCATAAACAAGAATCCAAAAAAAAAAAATTACAGGGAAAAACAAGTTAGGAAAGACAATTTGAAATCAAGAGCATGAGAAAATTATAGTATAAAGTATTGATATATAAAATATGATTTTTCTAAATGTTCAAAATCTATCTTCTTATTCAACAAAATACAGGAAAATTTTTTAAAAATTTTTATTAACGTATAGTTGACTTACAATGTTCTGTCCATTTCTGCTCTGTAGCAAAGTGATCTAGTCATGCATATGTATACATTCCCTTACTTATATTATCTTCCTTCCTGTTCTCTCCCAAGAGATTGGATATAGTTCCATACGCTACACAGTAGGACCTTATTGCTTATCCATCCCAAATGTAATAGTCTGCATCTTAACCCCAAACTCCCCGTCTATCCCACTCCCTCCTCCCTCCCCCTTGGCAACCACAAGTCTGTTCTCTATGTCTGTGAGTCTCTGTTTTGTAGAAAGGTTTATTTTTGCCATATTTTAGATTCCACATATAAGTGATATCATATGATGTTTGTCTAATTGTCTGACTAATTTCACTTAGTATGAGAATCTCTAGTTGCATCCATGTTGATGCAGATGGCATTATTCCAGTCGTTTTCATGGCTCTGTAGTATTCCATTGTACATATGTACCACACTTCCTTAATCCATTCACCTGTTGATGGACATATAGCTTGTTTCCATGTCTTGGTACTGTGAATAGTGCTACTATGAGCATGTGGGTACATGTATCTTTTTGAATTATAGTTTTGTCCAGATATATGCCCAGCAGTGTTGTGCTGTATAATACGGTAGTTCTGTATTTAGTTTTCTGAGAAACCTCCAAACTGTTTTCCATAGTGGTTGCACCAATCTACATTCTCACCAATAGTGCAGGAGGATTTGCTTTTCTCCACATCCTCTCCAGCATTTGTTAATAACTCTTAAGATAGAATGACTATAAAATAAAAAGTAACAATTGTCTGTAAATTAAGCCCATATTATTTTATACATTTTGAATTTTGAACCATGTGACTATACTTCTATCCAAAAATTATTACAATGTTTTAAAATAGATGAATATTTCTTAAAAAGACATTAAATTCTCACCTAATAAGGTGAGGATTTTAAGTTATAAACACAAATTTCAGGTTAATTGAATGTTTAAATGCAAAATTTGAAACTAACACTTGAAAATTATTAGTGAATTTAATTTTATTATACACAAGTGCATTTAAACTGTATAGTCATTTGAAGAATGAAGTTTTAATATAATTTATAGAATTGGTTACATAAGAAATTGTTTTCTATGCACTTAAAATCAAACTGTTTACAAACTAAAAAGCAAACTAGGAAAATGTTTATAAAAATGATGTAACATAGTGCAAATATTCCTTTTTTTTTTTAGGACAGCACCCACAGCATACGGAGATTGCCAGGCTAGTGGTCGAATCAGAGCTACAGCTGCTGGCCTACACCACAGCCTCAGCAATGCCAGATTAGAGCCACATCTGTGACCTACACCACAGCTCACAGCAACACCGGATTATTAACCTACTGAGCAAGGCCAGGGATTGAACCCACAACTTCATGTTTCCTAATTGGATTCTTTAACCTCTGTGCCACGACAGGAACTCCCAAATATTCTTATTATATGTGAAGAACTCTCATAAATTAGTGAGAGAAATATCTAACAGTCTTTTAGAAGACTTGGTAAAAGACAAGAAAAAACAATTTACTAAATTTATGAGCAAAAAAATTTAATGATAATTCAATATTATTAGTAAGAATCCTTTGATTTTACATTTTACTAATTGGCACATTGGTTCTTTGCAATTTTTTTTTTTTATGGCCACACCCACAGCATCTGGAAGTTCCCGGGGCCAGGGACTGAATCTGAGTCACAGTTACAGCAACACCAGATCCTTTCACTCACTGAGCAGGGGCCGGGGATAGATCCTGCACCTCTGCCGTGACCTGAGCCACTGCAGTCAGCTTCTTAACCCACTGCACGACAGCAGGGACTCCTGGATTTTTTATTTTTTTAAGTAAACAGCCATTTCAAATTGAAGTGAGTTTTGGTTTTGTTTTTTTTGTAGTTTTCAAGACAGAGAAGACTTCTAGGGCAGTGGTGAAGAGAAGAGAGAACTGAGAAATTTATAACACCTGGAGAGTGCGATAGACATTTGGGTAGATAAGTCACAGCTGAAATAAAGTATCTATCTACAGAGATTTCTGCAAGGCATGACTATCTCACTGATACCGCTTGAATGTATTTTATACAGAGATTTTCAGTGAAATGCATGCGTAGAGTAGATGTTAGTTATACAAAGAGAATGTATTTCAAATCTAAAGAAAATAACCCTTGGCTCCATTCAATAAGAATCCTAGGCTCTCAAGATGTGAAGGGATTTCAAATGCCATTCGTTATCTCAATGCTATTTCAATAAATTTCTTACCGCTTTCTTACACAATTTTATCAGAATCAAACTTGATAAACCGTAATTTATGTCTTGACATTTCCAGAACTCTGAGTATCATAAATTAATACTATACCTTTAAAATCTTATTAAATAGATTTGGTGGTTGAAAGGAACAAAAAAAAAAGGTATTTTTAGTCTAGAGTCCACAACTGTCAAAAAATGCATCAAGGATGATAGTAAACATTTTTAACATTTGCTTCCTCTTCCTGGACTATGTTATCATTATCATGATAAATCTGTTGACCATTGAATATGCTCTTTACTGCAAAGGTTGACATTTGTCACAAGTTCAATTGAATTTAATAAAACCGTAGCAGAGGATATGTAGAAAGCACATGACATGTTTACCTCATTTAATCAGGTGTTACGAATTTCCTCAAGCCTCAGAGGCTTGCACTGAATATGCAAAATATGAAACACCTTTTCTAAGAACATAGCCATTTTAAATAAAATAGATGTTATGGGAATTACAGGGCTCACCATTTTCGCATCTCTGGAAAACAAAGAATAAACCTTATGGCTTATGGTTAGAAACGTCCTTGACAGAGAAGTGATGCAGAATTTGTTTTAAAATTTTAATTATCAAAAATAGCCACAGAAGCATAATTTAGTGGAATGTTCTTAGACATAAAAGAACATAATATGCTACTAAAAGAATGAGACACAAGGCATATCTCAACAAAGATAAAGGAAAACGTTTTTGTTAGAAAACCTGCTGACCTCATCAAGTGGGTTTAATACTTAAATGTGACAGACTCTGGGGAAAATGAACAACAAACTCTGTGTAACTGTTGAAAATAACAGATGGTGAGAAAAAAAATGCATAAAATTTTCCTCTGCTAGTGGCTGTATAGAATGTGAGTGAAAGGCAACCGATATTTAATTTCAGCATAAGGAAGGAGGGGCCTGATATATTGAACACCTGGAATCACCCATATTCTGGTCTAGGGTTATACATTAGATACACATTAGCATTTGGTCGTTCTAGTCTCAGCAGCATCATTGACCTTGATGAGATGGGACTTATCTGGTTTAGGAAGTTATACCTTATTCAAAAAGGATGTAGGAACGATAGTGAATGTCACAAATGTAGGCATCTCTAGAGCAGGCCATACACATAAGGTGAAATGAGATTAGGAACCACCTAAGTGAGACAGAAAAAAAAAAATACCTGATCACTTTGTATGCCTGGGTTATATATCGACCCTCCAGAACTAAGAGATGAATAATATTTGCCTGATACAGTTTGAAGAGGACAAAGTAAAACCCTATTAGCAGATGACACAATCTTCCATCTTGGAAATACCAAGGAATCCACTAAAAAAAACTATTCGAACTCATAAATGAGTTCAGCCAGGCTGCAGGATATAAGAGCAATACACAAAAAATCACTTGTACTTCTTTACAATAAACAATCCAAAAATGAAATTAAGAAAACACTTCCATTTATAATAGCATCAGAAAAAGAATAAAATAGGAATAAAGCTCTCCAAAAAAGTGCAAAACATATATTCTGAAAACTGCAGAACATTGTCCAAAAAAGTAAAGATCTAGGAGTTCCCGTCGTGGCTCAGTGGTTAACGAATCCGACTAGGAACCATGAGGTTGCGGGTTCGATCCCTGGCCTTGCTCAGTGGGTTAAGGATCCGACATTGCCGTGAGCTGTGGTGTAGGTCGCAGACGCGGCTCGGATCCCGCGTTGCTGTGACTGTGGCGAAGGCCAGCGGCTACAGTTCCTGTTAGACCCCTAGCCTGGGAACCTCCATATGCTGCGGGTGCGGCCCTAGATAAGGCAAAAGACTAAAAAAAAAAAAAAAATCAAAGATCTAAATAAATGGGAAAACATCCCGTGTTCATGGATCAAAAGACGTGATGTTGGCAAGATGGCAAAAAAAAAAAAAAAGAGAGAGAGACAACATCCACCACCTCCCAAAAACTGATCTGCAATCCCTATCAGAATCCTAGCTGCCTTCTTTGTAGAAATGGACGAACTGATTCTAAAATTCACATGTATTGCGAGTGTCTGGAAATAGCCGAAACAATCCTGAAAAAGAACAACCAAGTAGGAAGAGTCACAATTCTCCATCTCAAAACTTATTACAAAGCATCGGTACGCAAAACAGTGTTGTGTTGGCCTAAGGATAGACATGGAGACCAATGGAATAGAACTGCATGTCCAGAAAGAAGCACATGCATCAATGGCCAACTGGTTTTTGACAAGGGTGTCAAGACTATCCAATGGTGAAAGAATCATCTTCCTAAGAAATGGCACTGGCACAAATGGATAACCACCTGCAAACGAATGAGGTGGGACTCTTTCCTCACACCACATACAAAAATAAACTCAAAATGGGTTAAAGACCTAAAAAGAAATAAAATTGTAAAACTTAGAAAAAAAAAATAGAGGGGTGAATATTCAGGGCCTTGGGTTTATGACACAAAAAGCACAAGCAACCTAAAAGAAATAGATACACTGGACTTCCAAATTTAAATTTTCGTGTTTCCAAGTCAACCATGGGAGAAAAAAAGTGAAAAGATAATCCACAGATTGGGAGAAATCAGGTTTGCAAGCCATATAGCTGATAAAGGACTTGTATCTATATTAAGGACTCCTCCAAGTCAACATTAAAAAGAGAACCCAGAGAAAAATAGGCAATCTGAATAGAGCTTTCTTATGACTCTGCCACCCCATTCACATGAAGAAGTGATTTTTCACTGTATCAAGACAAGTGGCTCTTTCAAATTCTTTTAACACTTTATTACATTTTATTACTAAAGTAGAGTTGATTTATAACGTTCCTTCATTTTCTGCTGTAGGGCAAAGTGACCCAGTCATACATATATACATTTTTTTTCACACTGTCTTTCAATTCTTAAATTCATCTATAATCTAGATCATATTCCAGCTCTTCACTGTTCCACAACTGCTTGGCCTTTGGAAGTGTCGTGTCCTTTTATGGCTAAAGAAGCGCAAAATATCACTCATTATCTATCAGTGTCTCAATTCCCTTAGGTATTTTGTTTTTCCCAAGTCCTCTGAGGACGCGCTCTTTGGAATTTACGACTTTCCGAGGAGTAAGACTGTTTAAGTGTCACTTGCTCCTCCCCATCGGGATCTGGTTTCTTCCTCTTCTGAGTTAAACTTATAGTTTAAACAATATAGAACTCTATAGGATACTGCCTTCTCCTCGAATCATTCATCTGCCTATGTTATTTTAACCTCAGAAGGATTCATTTTTTAAGGTAGGAGTTATTCATTTCACCGCTATTATATAACTGCTAGATGCATCAAAATTTCAATCAAGTGTTTTCGACTGATGGGTATCTTACTTTATTGGCTTTGATGCTGCATAATGAAATGTCACAGACCTGTTTAAAGGGATAGTTTAAAACAGTGTGGGATGCCTTCAAATTAGAGGATTACCGTAAATGAAATATATCTTAGAATAGCCTAGAAGTCATTTAAAATATGACTTTCAAATTTCCCAAATAACTAGCACTTTTCTTTCTGCCAGAATGCAGATTTGGATGGAGAGGCTGATACTGAATTTGAAGTTGGCTTCTGATTTCTTGTACCTAACGGCTCTCTGGGCCACTTTTGGAAGCCACATGTTATTTTGGCATTTCTTTGGATTTATTATACAAGTAGCACATTATTTCCAGCGCCTGGGCCATCTGAAATAAGTAAAACTTCCACCTCCGTGTTGCAGGCAGTTCATAACTGGATGAGCCCCAGTCAGGCAAGAAGGCAGTTTAGTCTCTCCACTTGCCAGACCAAAGCAGGGATGAGATGGCTAGAAACTGGCTTGAAGGGTCCCATAAAAACAGAAACTGACTTGAACCTCACTTAAATACAAATCAAATGCCACCATGAGGTTTGAAATAATCCACACCCCCATCTTTCTTTATTAGTTCTGTCTTTTTGTTTTTATTGTTGTTTTTAATGCCCTTCCTTGAACCTTTCCTGGGTTTTAGTCTGAACTGGAACTGCCAGCAAAACAACACAAAATACTGCCATTGGGTTTATGTCCTGACCAGACTGGAAAGCACCAGAAATATCAAGACACCATAATTAAAGTCCATCCAATGACAATTCATGCAACAAAGAACACAAATAACAAGACAGTAGCCAAGGGCGGCTTTGAAAGGGATTAAGTCTGAGGCCCACTGGCAGAATGTTTTTTTAAGTGTATATATATATATATATATATATATATATATATATATATATATATACACACACACATAAATCTAGAAATAGAAGAGAAAAGAAGAAACAAAACTGCTTATTTGGGAATGACTGAAAGGCAAAAGCTGTGAGCATATGTACGTGAAACCTACTCCAAGACCCAGCATCCACTTTAACTATTAAATTAAATGCCTTTCTGTTCAAAGATTTCTGGTAGTGTTAAGTAGAAAAGGATGGTTAAATTTTAAATGAATTCTTTGCTCCTGCACAGTGTCTTGAAAATATGAGTAATTTTTATAGTGGAAGAGACTAGAACTAAAGATACAGGTCATCTACAACCATAAAAATCAGCTTTTGAATGATTGAGACAATCCTACACATTTGTAACTGGGAGTGGATTTTTCCCATCTTCCTTTATTTATTCCTTCCTTCTTCCTTCCTCCCTCCCTCCCTTTCTTTCTCTCTTTCTCTTTTCCTTTCCTTCCTTCCTTCTTCCTCCCTCCCTCCTTCCCTTCCTTTTTCTTTTACAGCCAGGACCTGCAGAATACGGAAGTTCCCTGCTCAGGGGCTCATCTGGAGGTGCGGCTGCAGACCTATGCCACACGCTGCAGCATCCAAGCGGCGTCTGTGATCTACACCCCAGCTTGTGGCAACACTGGATCCTTAACCCGCTGAGCCAGGCCATCCTCATGGAGACCGTTGTTCCTAACCTGCTGAACCACAATGGGAACCCCCAGATTTTCTTTTTCTTTCTTTCTTTCTTTCTTTTTAATTGAAGAATAGTTGATTTAAAATGTTGTGTCACTTTCAAGTGTACAGAAAAGTGATTCAGTTATACATGTATATATTCTTTTTTCAGATTCTTTCCTTTTATAGGTTATTACAAAATATTGAGTATAGTTCCCTGTGCTTTACAGTAGGTCTTTGTTGTTTTAAATATAGTAGTGTGTGTCTCTTAATCTCAAATTCCTAATTTATCCCTGGTTCTCAATATGAACAACAAACTGGTGTATAGTTAGCAACTATGATGTTATCAGTGTTGCATGTATTGAGGACCAAGTGACTGAGAATTTTGGTTTCCATAGCAGCAGTAGGGAAGAATGGCTTTAGGAGGAAAATGATGGCTTTTCTTTTGGACATGTTATGTGTTGAGATGTGTTTAGCAGGCACTTAGATATTCAGAGCCTGGGGGAAAGTTGGGAGCTAGAGACAGAGGGGGTAAATTGAATTTCTAAGGGTGCCTTGAATCTAGAAAGAGAAGAAGAGGTTGACAGGAGTTCCTGTAGTGGTTCAGCGGTAATGAATCTAAGTACTGTCTACGAGGACTCAGGTTCGATCCCTGGCCTCGCTCAGTGGATTAAGGATCCGGGATTGCCGTGAGCTGTGATGTAGTTCACAGATGCATCTCGGAAACCACATTGCTGTGGCTGTGGTGTAGGCTGGCACCTGATTTGACCTATTCTTGGGAACCTCCATGTGCGGTACGTGGGGCCCTAAAAAGACAAAAAAAAAAAAAAAAAAAAAAAGGAAGAAGAAGAGGAAGAAGAAGGAGATGACAAAATTACACATGACACTTATAGGTGGATGGGATGAAAGAGAAATCAGAGAGAGGCTAGGGCCAGTTTCATGGGTGTGACCAGTCACAGGCTCCATGCTCAGAAGGGCCCCAAACTTTGCGAAACACTTTACCAACAGTCTCAAAGGTCTTAAGAATTTTGTCTGAACTTGTGTCTGTAACAGAAGTTGGGTGGTCCATTGAACAGTGAATAAGGAGAGGAAATATGCCCCCATACTGGTTCACCCATCCTCGCCTTCCCATCGCAGGCAGTGCTGTCCCCTGATACAGACTGCCTGTGCCTGTGACGTGTAGGAAGGAGTCTGGCAAGACTCCAAGTGAGTACCAGGTGAGCTTCGTCAGGAGAAGGGAGGTAGGAAGAAGGCCGAAAGCCGAAAGCCCCAAGAAGCCAAGATTTCTGTTCAAACCAGAATTGGCTGCTTCAAAAGAAACTGATGTCCTTCCAAGCAATGTGAACAACCATGTAACCTTCTTATAGCCTTTCTGACATGCGTTACTTCCCAGTATTAGCCAATCACTTATGCTTAAAATGATGACACAGAAGGAAAGGCGACACAGAGTTCTTCTTCCTTTTCAGTCTTTCCTTACTGTCGGTGAGCCAATGGTAGAGTGTTGGTAGAATGTGTGCATATCAAGAAGAGAATTTTTAAAGCAGCAGTTTGTTTTGTGTGGTGCTTCCACTGTGCTTGTGAGAATGAAATACATTGCATGTATCAGCTAAAAAAAAAATCCTCATTGGAGTTCCCATCGTGGCTCAGTGGTTAACGAATCCAACTAGGAACCATGAGGCTGCAGGTTCAATCCCTGGCCTTGCTCAGTGGGTTAGGGATCCGGCGTTGCCGTGAGCTGTGGTGTAGCTTGCAGACACGGTTCGGATCCCGCGTTGCTGTGGCGGTGGTGCAGGCTGGTGGATACAGCTCCTGTTAGACCCCTAGCCTGGGAACCTCCATATGCCGCAAGTGCGGCCCTATAAAAGCAAAAAGACAAAATAAAATAAAATAAAATAAAATAAATCCTCATTGTGTATTTTCAGTGATTCTCATTGTGTAATTTCAGTGATTCTACATATAAACTAAACACTCTTAAATTTGCATTTAAAATTGGTATAGCAGTTAAAGATAAGTGGTATGGTAATATTCATGTTAATGATTTACAATCTTAATTTTCCTTTATTTAGAATGGCATGAAACAGCAAATTAAAAGACACCAGCAGAAGTGGAGAGAGAAACTGTGTGAGAAAGGAAAAAGCTTTATATCTGAGTATCTTTCCTGGTACTTTCTCCTGCCTTTTGAATGAGGGGACCCATAATTCCGTTTTGCACTGAGCCCCACACCTTCTGAAGCTGACTCTGAAAGAGTCATTCGGTTGCAGAGGAACCAGGAATATCTCGTCAGGGAGGGAAAAAGAAAAATGTTTGGGAGAGAGGTTTTGGTCATTTGCTCAAATACAGCCCTGAAACAGCAGTCTTGCTGCGGGGGGGGGGGGGGGGGGGGGGTGCGGACAAGACCTCTCACACCTGCCCTCCCGCCGGCAGATGGCCAGGGCCCCAGGGAGACGGCTCATCTTTGAATTCTGCCTTCCTTCCTTCCCTCTGTCTCCTGGCTGAAGACTAAGAACAGACACTGGATATGAAAGTTAACCTGCTAATCTTTTTGAGAGCAATATGGGGGGAGTAGCTGGATTGGAAGCCAGATTTCAAAAAACTAAGGAGTCAGCAAAGAGAACATTAATGCAGCAACGATATATTATATCCTCAAAAAATGCATCAGAAATCTGGAAGGACGGATGCGTGGATGGATGGACGGATGGATAGGTGGGTGGATGGATGGAAGGATGGATGGATGGATGAAATTATAGATGCAGGAGTTCCCGTCGAGGCTCAGTGGTTAATGAACCCAACTAGGAACCATAAGTTTGCAGGTTCGATCCCTGGCCTTGCTCAGTGGGTTAAGGATCCAGCATTGCCATGAGCTGCAGTGTAGGCTGCAGACGCGGCTCGGATCTGGCATTGCTGTGGCTGTGGCGAAGGCCGGTGGCTACAGCTCCTGTTAGACCCCTAGCCTGGGAACCTCCATATGCCGCGGGCGCGGCTCTAGAAAAGGCAAAAAGACCAAAAAAAAAAAAAATTATAGATGCATAAATTGACATGAACCTTCCTTTCTACTCTTTATAGATTAGACACTAATATATTCTGAAATGGGAAAATGGGAGATTTTTATAAAAAGTTATTTGAAAACCAAGAACGACACTGAAAATGCTGCGTAAAAAACATTCTCTGCAGAACAAACTATCACTTTTAGTTCAGCAGGACATTGGTTTATAAGCAAAAACTGGACTTTCCGACATAGGTAACTTTACCTAGCCCTTTTTGTTTTTCAGATTTTCCTCTCACCATTAAATAGAAGCGCTGCCAGCTGAGCCTGTGATGCTGGGTCTGTCCTCGAGAGCAGGCTAGATCTGGCACTTTCTCGTCCAGTTTTAGGCCCGGGCTACAGTACACTCAGCATCCATACTCTTCTTCAGGATCAAATCGTGTCCCATGACAGGCATCTGCCTGAAGTTTGCCCGGAGATGGAAATTCAATCTGTGCATTTGAAAGTTGTTCCCCTCAATACAAAGCCAAGCAGCCCACATGGGATTTGGCTCTTCAACCTCTGTCTCATTAACAACTAATGAGTAGAGCTCAATGGCAAACAACAGGGAAATTCCTGCTTTGATGATTCCGGGTTCACATTTATGGCATTGGCCTCCAGACTGAAACTGGCTTGCAGAAAACTGAAACACACTCTGTACTAATAAAAACACAAACTGCATATACCATAAGGCGTCTTGGAGTGATTACACCTGAAAGGCTATTAATTGTAGTGAGATCATTTGCTTTTCAAATATTTCCAGGGGTGTCATGTTATAGCCTCCTATTCAGAACGCATTCCTGGCCCCAACTTAGCTTTCAACGGGTTCACCGATTATACAGGGAAAGCCACAGTAGAAGCAAATCCATCTTTCTACGAATTGCCAACTCTTGTTCCTTTATCGCAAGTCTGTTTTCACAGTGCGAACAAGTGTGGGTTTTAATCTCAGCCGAGAGCCATAGAATTGGAGGCTCCCGACAAGTGATCAGTTTCACTCATTGTAGTGTAACAAAGAAGCTTGAAGAAAAAAAAGGGGGGGGGGAGGAAAAGGGGTTCTACTTAACATCTGAAACAGACAGATTTTCCTTGTAGAGTAATGCTTGTCTGAGAGCTACTTGGAATAGTCAGAGGGTAGGGCTGCCCTCTCAGCATCTTTTCATGGCTCGGGAACTCCCTGCCCCACATCAAGACAAAAATGACCTGGATCTCTTTCCACCCCTTTTCCAGCAAGTACACATTTCAGATGCAACAGCAATGCCTCATTCAATAACCTGCGCATCTCTGCAAGCCAGTAGTCCGTTTCAGAGCCCTGGTTATCTGTGGTGTATCTGAAGGATGCCAGCTAGCTGTTTCTTCTTTCCTCGGTTGGTCGTGTTAGTTTCTGCTGTGGAGTAACTGCGTGTTTGACTTCATAGCAAAAATACAAGTACATAAGTGATAAACACGTGCTAAATTCAAGTGCACCTAAATTATACACTACTGGATTCAAAAAGAAAACTCTGGCAGATATAACAGCCATTCTGTTGTCCACAGAAGTAGCCCAGGGCTTGCTGGGAAGCCGTGGGACTCCATAAAGCATAGGGTCACCCAAAGGTTAGTCACCTACATAATTTTTGCCATATTAACATACCTCTTGTTTTCTTTTTATGGCAGCATCTGCGGTATATAGACGCTCCCGCCAGGCCAGGAGTTGACTCAGAGCTTCAGCTGCAGGCCTACACCACAGTCATGGCAACACTGGATCTGAGCAGCAGCTGCGATTTATGCTGCAGCTGGTGGCAATGCTGGGTCTTTAACCCACTGAGTAAGGCCAGGAATTGAACCCGCATCCTCATGGACACTATGTCGGGTTCTTAACCTGCTGAGCCACAATGGGAATTCCTAACATACTCTTTACCCTCTTAATCTCTCAATATTTTTATGTAGACCTCCGCAGACTTGCAGCGAGTCCAGTTTATCTACCTAAAATGAAAATTTTAAGAGACTGCCGTTCTCCTTCTGCTGAATTGGATTATACGTTCTCTAAGGCAGAGACCTGATCCTACATTTCTTTTATAATCTCCTTGGCCACAGCTTGGGCTAGGCTTACAATAATACAGTTTGTACAACAAAGCTCTTGGAATGAGGTCAGCTTTTCTAACTTCAGGGAGCTTCGTCCATGAAGAATATTCTATACCCGAAGCATAGAAAATTTAAAATATTAATTTTCACTTGTGATTCCATGCGTGAAAAAAAAAAAAATCGTTTCCAAGACTCAGAAGACTTCAGACTTTCACACTCCACCCGATCTTTGATTTGAAGAGACAAGAAAATAAATGATTCTCAAAGATATGCCCTTGGAAAAAAAAAATAGTTTCTGGTAATCAGAACCATATTAGCCCTCAACACTGTGGAGCGGACTCAGCCTTTTTAGAAATGCTTGTGTCAGTAATGCGCCATCGGATTCTCACCATTGAAAAGCCGGCGACACGGAGGAAAAGTTACAACGGGAGCAATAAAAGTGACTTTTTGAAACTACTTCTGCCTTCCCTGTTTGTGCCCAGATTTGAAGAGCAGTCACTATTTTCTTTGCTCAAAATTTTCCAAGTGTCATCAAACAGAGGACTTGGGCCATCTTGTCTGGTTTTTGGGTAAAGCATAATTACCATCTGCTTCCTACAAATGTGGGTAAGTTTGCACTGAAATAAACCATCCAGATCCATGACGAACATCAAAATTGTAGACACAAGGAGCAAAGCAGAAAATTGGAGTATGACAAAATAGCTACAGTTAATTATGTCAAATTACAGAGAATTGCAGTCTTCTTTAGAGGTGCTTTATTTAAACTTACATCTAAAGGCACGTCTCTGGTTAATGCAGCTTGCGTTTCAAGTCAGGGCACTGGCAGAACAACGTTTATTAAGGTTAAAATTAAAGCAGATTACAATTTTGGATAGTTTTAGGGTCTTTTTTTTTTTTTGAAAAGTGTCGTTTTAAAACTGTGAGGCCAACTTGATCTCCTTTTATTACATCAATTCCTGCCCATGCCCCTACCTGAAAAGTCTGTTCTGCCCTCTCCTGTTATATAAATACCCATTTTAGGTGCCAGAGTCTACTCAAAATTTTGTCATCGAAGGAGCGTTTCAAGAGATAATGTTCCCCGGTACTGTGACAGGTGCTGCGACAGCCCTCGGATGTCCTTATCTGCTATGCTGGCCTCCCAGCGGTATTCTAGCACCAGGAGGGGCTGGCTGAAGGACTGAAAAATCAGTGACATCAACCTCTGATTACGCTGGGAAGTCATTAAGCATCTTCACACCCATCAGCTACCCTGACCTCTGTGGCCTCTTTTGGAGGAAAGCGTTGATGTACAGTCTCTAAAACCATTTCCGCCCTGGCTCTAGGAAATTGAACCAGGACAGGGTGAGGGGTAGGGAGACTCAAGAGTTCACTTTGAGGAACTCCCGGCGTGGCTCAGTGGTTAACGAATCCAACTAGGAACCATGAGGTTGTGGGTTCGATCCCTGGCCCTGCTCAGTGTGTTAAGGATCCGGCGTTGCCGTGAGCTGTGGTGTAAGGTCGCAGATGTGGCTCGAATCTGGCGTTGCTGTGGCTGTGCCTGTGGCGTAGGCCGGCAGCTACAACTCCGATTCGACCCCTAGTCTGGGAACCTCCATATGCCGCGGGTGCAGCCCTGAAATGACAAAAGACAAAAAAAAAAAAAAAAAAAAAAAAAAGGGAGTTCACTTTGAGGAGTTCCCATTGTGGCTCAACATGTTAAGAACCCAGTCTCCGTAAGGATGCAGGTTTGATCCCTGGCCTTGCTCAGTGGGTTAAGGATCTGGCATTACTGCAAGCTGCCACACAGGTCACAGACACTGCTCAGATCCGGCTTGCTGTGGCTGCGGTGTAGGCCGGCGGCTGCACTTCCGATTCATCCCCTAGCCTGGGAACTTCCATATGCCACAGGTGTGGCTGTAAAAGAAAAAAAAAAGGTCACTTTGAGTCAAAATGAGAGCTGATATCCCTGATCTGGGGGAATCAAAGGTAAGGTGTTTCTGGAGACGCTGTTCCACCAGGTCGGTATCACTAAACGACCTTGACCTCTTGGTCTGAAATTGAGTTTGGCCACAGAGACACTGACAGGCAATCAGCAGGAGAAGGAGCAAGACTGGGCCCAGGCTGCCCCACGCCCAGGCTGTTTCAGCAGCTATTCCGTCTCTGTGGCCACCGGACCTGCCAGGCAGCCCCTCTTCCACGGCAACTGCTCTCTCCAGGCTCTGGGTCCTGCATCCCGCTGCTCCTTCCGGCTGCGTGCTGATACCTCCCAGAGAGCTGCCTTCTCCTGCGCGCTTCAGCCTTCCTTCCTCCTGTGCTCCCTGCATCCGCCCAGACCTTTGTAAACAGTCCCTTTATTAAGTCCTATTCAATGACAACCTTTGCATGGGACATCTTCTGCTCCGACGGTCATAAACTGATAAATCATAACAAAAAGGACCAGTATGTTATAACGGCATTACTATAGTACTGGAGAAGATGACATATTTCTTTTTTAATCTTCCCTTCTGAGTTTACCTAACAAGTCATTCTCATTCAAATTATTCATTGTGTGTGTGGGGGGGGGTTAAGAGAGAAAAAGAAAAATTGTATTTTATTTATTTCAGGTTTTTTCCGGTAATCAGATGGACTAAAAGTTTTAGTCCTGGTGTTTAGGAACAGAATAGGAAGGTTAAGCAATGTTTAATACTGCTAACAGTTTAGACTTTACTAAATGTATGCTGTTTAGTAAAGCATATATTCAGCATATATATATATATATATATATATATGCTGTAAAGTAATATATATATTACTTTTGTTTATTTTTTATATACTTTACTAAATATTTGCTGTTTAATATATGCTGAATATATACTTTACTAAACACTTTACTAAAATTTACCAATATATACTTTGCTAAAATACTTTACTATCTTATATATAAAATAGACATGCTAAAAAACACCCTTCTGTTATGATGTAATCCATGGCCCTCATTCTAACACTGCTGTTATATTCTCTACCTATTCCTATGCAAGAAAAAAACTCATAAGTAATAATGGCTGTAATCACGAATAATAACAGTTGTAATCATAACATACATACAATTTTGCATCCTTATTTTTCCACTTAAAAATATATAATGAGCATGTTTCCATGTGGTCACGTAATTTTTATGATCCTTACTTGTAAACTCTACATTGTAGCTAATTGTCTGGGTGCACCATGCATCACAAACCACGGCCGTTCCATTTTCTACTAAGCAGTTTTCTCTAAATCTATATGCAAATTGTTGCTGTGCACGTAATGACATCAAATTCATCTGACAGACATGAGGTCCTTCCTTAGAGAATAAACTGAGTTAGGAGCAATATATGTTGCTCTAAGACTTAGACTGGCCTGCAGGGATGGGTGGGTGAGTTGGCCAGTGGTCCATGTGTACAGAGAACGAGGGGAGCCTGCAGAGGAAGCCTGGTCTCAGAGAAGAGGGACCTGGGGACCCAGACGTAAACCAGAAACACTGCTTGAGCCCCAGGGAGGGACAGAGGTTCTGAATACAACAGTTAAGTCAATCACCAACAAACAGCACACGGTCTATTTCACCAAATAGTCTACTTTTTTTTTTTTAATATTTGAGATTTATTAGAGCATCTTATCACAAAGGGGGAAACATATGTCAGTTAGAAACATGCAACCATCATCTCCCAGGGTCAAGATGAAATGTTATCTATTTTTTCCATTTTCACAGCTGAAGACTTCAGATCTTATACTGAACACACTCACCCTGAATATCCAGTTCATTCTTCCAGGTCTGCAAATAACCAAAATGCAAAGTATTATATAAAGAAAGTGCAAAGTTAAAGAAGATGTGTAGAGAACACCCCCTTCCCACCCCCCAGTCAAAGGCAAACAGCGGCATTTTGCTCTGGCCTAGCCTAGATTGCCTTCAAAAACTATTACAAGGTAATACAGTGAACAACAACAACAAAAATCTGACTTATAGTAGATAGCCACCCAGCCTGCTTGTGTTTGAAAATAAAGGCTTCAACAAAGGAAAAGGTACTTTATATCCAACGAGTTTGAAGAGCGCTGTATTTGCAGCACTCCATAAAGCCGGTGGCGCTGGGGCACACGGCCGTGCTCTCCCGGGAACCACGTACCTCAGGGGAGATGGGAGATGCCCCTGGTTCCAGAAGGAGCACAGAGCTCCAGGGCCCAGGGAGAGACTGCATCCACAGCCTCCTCACCTACACCCAGTCCCCGAGGAGCTCTGAGCTCCAGGATAGGGAGTGGCAGCCGCAGTTGGCCCCTGTCGCAGCAGCAGCCCAAAGCAAGCAGCAGACATTTCTGCAGGAGCTGAAGCCAGAGTCAGAAAGCTGTGGACTCCACCTGACCGTTCGAGCAACTCTCTAGCGAGCCCCCCAAATAATAAGGGAAATCTTTATGAGGCTGTCTGGCAGTCGGGACAGAATTTAAAAAAACAAAACAAAACAAAAAAAAACGGCAAGCACAAAACACTGCTTGTTCCCATTAAGGCTAATTTAAATTTTCCTGTGGGTTGGGGCAGCCTGGGGAAAATGAATTGTGCTTTCCAACTCTCACATTTGGTGAAAAGTAAAGTCACTCCGCATACGTTCTCTAACCTCTTTGAAATACGTCATGTCAAATATGAAATAGGGTGAAAGTAAATGTACGCTTCAATAGGAGGAAGACATGGGGAATGTGCATAAGGTATTCTCAGAGAAAAATGTGCTCTGACCATAGGCGTATTAAAGTTCTTTGAAAAGGAAAACTCTCAAAGGGCTCTTTTGGGCTATACGGGTAAGTTTAAAAACAGCTCTAAGGTCTCATGACTTCAGTAAAGACCTTTATTTGAATAGGCCTCCAAAGAGTAAACCTTCCAAAACAGAGATGCCGTGGAACTGCTCATTTTCTTCGCCTAAGGGAAAGTTGCCAACAGTCTGCCTTCATTTATTTTATGGCTTAAGACACTTGATATTACCACAACAAAATCTGCATCTAATTTGCATGTTGTAGATAAGGAAAAAAAATCAAGCCTAATCCATAGACCAGTCCCACAGGGAGACGGTTTTCCCCAAGTATATTTTATTAAAAGCATGTGGACTTTCTTCTTTCAAACAAAATATATTCCAGAGCACTTGCATGACTGAATTAGGAGGTTTCTGCTTGCAAGCAACAGAAATTCACTTTAGAACAAAGGAAGTACGAGGATGTTGGGATAATTCCGCACACGAGGGGAAGTTAAGCCTGCACGTGCTGCAAGCGGATCTGGCCATGGGAGTGCCTGACTCCACCTTGAACAGCAATTTCCTTTTTGGTACACAGGTTCCTTTCTCAGATAGAGACGGCCTTCCTCTGTGAGAAAGGTGGCAGTAGGTTCCAGAATAACACCATCTCAGATCTTTTATTTGAAAAGGGCTCTGGCTGGTGGTTTGGCTCCCCTGCCCTCCCTCGATCAATCATCTTGGCCAAGGACATAGTGTCCTACCTCCGGCCTGGTCTCAAGTCTGCAGGCCGATCAGAAGAAGGGGGACCGGGACAGACAGGACCATTGGTGGGTTAACTCTGAGTCGGGTTGACCCCCCACTTGTGACACAAGAAGAGCTTAAGAAAGGAAAATGACTGACAGTCTCAGCATTCTCAAATTAACAGTTCTGAATGCAGATTCCATTCTGGTTTGTCCATTTGCATACACATTTTAATGTACAATGTTGTTAGAGAGCCCTTTAAAAATACATGGTTTTGAAATCTATCTGAAGAAAGAGACCAAAAAAATATCGAAATAATGCTCATTTCTCAGGGACTTTTGAGGTCTGGCCCTACAGGAAGGACTGTTTCTAAAATTCCTGAAGAAATGAAATACAACTGCAGGCCTCTAATGGTGCAGAATATCAAGTGGTATAAAATATCAGAGACTGTCAATATATTTCTTTAAATGTCTACACTGCTCAAAGAGGGCTCTGCCTAAGTGCTTTTCTGGTGCAAGGTCTGATTTAACTGTAGGCTTGCATTTCCTTTCATTGGTTTGTTCAGCATTGTACTGAGAGCCTCCGTAGGCCAGGCACTGTTCTAGGTTCTGCAGAATTATAGTAAATAAACAGACCGCACCCGCTGCCTTTGTGGAACCCGTGAAATGTAGGGGATGGAGAGGGGGAGAAATCCCCAGATCAAGTAGGTAGATGATCCACATGATGACATAAAGATTTTAAAAAGAATTATTCGAGTTCACTTGCGGTATTATTCCTGTATTATAATCCTCAAATTTGGCTCAAATAAGACGTTTCGTTTCTTTTATTTTTCCTCAACAGTCACTCTATCTTAGGAAAATTCACAGTAAAAAAAGTATTCATGGTAGACAAGCAGACCTCAGCAAGAAGCCAGAGGGCTTTCAGCAAAACAAGACCTTAATAATGACTTTCTTAAAGAAATGGAATAAAATATCCTAATAACAAAGGCCTTTGCTTATCAACATTTTGGATAAACGATTAGGTTTGGCTAAATAATCTCCTCCTCTCAAGCAAAGCTCCTTGATGATAGCAACCGATAGCGCCATGGCCATCAGGTAGCCTTTATTTCCTGACATCATGATTATATAAACACATCCACCATCACATGACACAGACATTATAAAAAAAAAAAAACTTCCATTTTTGCAAAAAATAACTTCAACTTTATAAAGTTTAATTTTTCTCATTTGGAATGTTCTGCTTTTGACTTTATTATTCTTCTCATTCTTGTGCTCCTTCCTCTGTTATTCTTGCATCCTTGTATTTTCAGTCTTTCTCTTTAAAAGATTTAAAGTCTATGAATTTACCTCTGAATAACATTTTGGCTGAAGTACTAAGTGATCTTATGTTCTAATTATGCTGCAACTGTGTTACATTTTCTCCTACATTCCACAGTTACTTAGCTGGGTGCTTTTTTATTTCTTGATGGGATGTGTTATCTTTTAATACACTTTACTTAGGGGAATTTACTGTTATTGTTCCTTGTGCCTTGCTATAGAGTCAGCTTTTTAAAACTTCTTTTGTATATGCTAAAAAGGCAATATATTCTCTGATTATAAAGTCACAAAGTTAAAAATACATTTCTATTGACCTAACCCTACTATTTATTCTTGTATACTTTGTCAAATTGAAAGTGGGCTGGCAAAGATTTCTACAACTACTCTGTTCATATCCTTTGAATTTATAAATTCTTGCTTACATTTAATAGTACACATTTAGAACATAAAAAATTCAGTTACATTTTCACTACGATAGATTTCTTTTGTCAAATACGGAACATTTGTTGAACATAAGAAGTGTATTTCAGGTAATATTTCAGGTAATTATTGAACATCTTCTTATTTAGCTGGTTTCCATTCTTATTTCCAGTCCTTTCCAGCTATGATTTCCTCATTCTTGTTCTAATTTTATTTTTCATTTTCCTGGCAAATAGCTTTACTTACCATAGTCAGGGAGGTATCGGGTATCAAGATTTCCAAAACTTGCCCGTATATGAGTGTTTCCTACTTCTTTCCAAACTAGATGGACTGGGAAAACACAGAGTCTCCAAACCTCACATCTCTCTGGAAATTGTGATGCTCTGAGGTCATGCTCCCCACCCCTCAGCCCAGCATCTCTGTACGGTCATGCTGTGTGTTTACCTGGTGGACACCCATCAGGTCCATCCCCGGTGTACTTGGAACAGGTCAAAGTTTGAGAACTGGTCTTTTAGTTTGGAGTCCTTGACACAACTGAGGCTCACTAAGTCGTGTTTCGACATGAGTAACCTGCCTTTCTGTTCTTCGGTACCCAGCAGGCCTGGGTCAGGGCCATCTCAGTGGTTGGTGCTGGACGGCACCGGGGTTGGCAGGCCCTCCACAGCCACATGCGCTGGGGAGAGAGAGTCCTCTAAACAACGGCAGTGCTGTCACTAGGGAGGTGGGGGCGGGGAGGCCAAGCGGCCAGAAGCCACACGCATCCACCACAGGCAAGCTGACGGGAAGGAGATTTCACTAAACCCACTAAACCGAGTATAGACCCTCTGTGGGACGTCCTCTTGGGACCCCACCAAGAGTTTCTAGCTTACACAACTTAAATTTCAGGAAGTGAATTTTTTTTCTCTCCTGTGCTTCATTTCTTTTTCTAATGTCTATCATTTACTTAGTTTGGATAATAACTAGCAGTTGTAGAGAACATAGATGCGATTCGTTTCCCTAAAGGAATGGGATAATTGGAGCAACAGAAGAGTATATTCACTCATATATCAGTTGTATAGAGTATGGACGTTCCATGCTTGTCCTAAAGGGACTGCATGATTGAAACTACAGAAAATTACTTGCTTATACTTCCATGTTATCACAGGAGGCAGGCTTTTTATCCTGAGGATGGGGATAGTGGGGGGTTTGGAATTTGGCCTTCATGGAACATCTCTTGAGTGTTTTCTCATGGCTGTTTTCTTATTTTCATAATAGGAAGAACATGTTGGTCTTGAAAACAGTGATTTAGATGGATCTGTATGTTCTGGGCCATAGTCAGAGTTCAGTGTTCGCTGTAAGCTCTTTATTGTAAAATGGAAGGGCGCACTCACTGGCGGGCACTGCAGGGTTAACAGGAGAAGGAAACCAGAGTAAAACTCAAATTAAAATTAGCTAAGCGGGAGTTCCCGTTGCGGCACAGCAGAAACAAACTCGACTAGTATTCATGAGGATGCAGGTTCGATTCCTGGCCTCGCTCAGTGGGTTAAGGATCTGGTGTTGCTGTGGTGTAGGTTGCAGACGCGGCTCGGATCCCGTGTTGCTGTGGCTGTGGTGTAGGTCGGCAGCTATAGGTCTGATGAGACCCCCAGCCAGGGAACTTCATGTGTCATGCGTGTGGCCCTAAAAAGCAAAAAATAAAATGAAATAAAAATAAAATAAGCTAAGAGAAAATTCTTACAGTAACAAATGCATTTTAAAAATAGTATTAAAAAGATATCAATGGCAATATAACTTAAGTAACTTCCCCTAAAATCATAAATAATATCAACTAAAAAAACTAAGTCTGACTAAAGTAAATATGTTCAAACAGAACCCATTATTGGCCAAGACTTGGAGGAACAGCATACGTTCGTTTCCTGCTCTGCTGGACTGATCACATGAGCACAGAGTTCCCGGCAAGGACGCCTGTAGCCTTAGCAGAGAGCGAAGGCCAAAGCCAAGGTCCATACTGAGTTCTGGCATCTAAAACTCAGAATGTCCTGAACAGTAAGCCTAACGGATTCCCTAAATCTCTTCCAAACTTACTGCTGACAAGTCCATCCTTTTCCATCCTAGACTATTCAGGTATTTCTATTTTTAAACCAAGGCCAGGGCTTTATTTTTAACCCTAACAGATGCTTTTTGCTTCTTTATTTCAGCCTCTGCTATCCAGAATCTGTCACAAAGTGCCTTTACTTGACCCTCCAAGTTTCTGGCCATCTACAAATTGTCAATTTCTATATCCTGCTCCAAATACCTGATAAATATAAACAGGACACAACTCTTTATTTATTTCTTTATTTATTTATTTATTATTTATTTTAGGGCTGCACCCAAGGCATATGGAAATTCCCAGGCTAGGAGTCGAATTGGAATTATAGCTGCCAATCTTAAGCCATAGCCACAGCCACACGGGATCCGAGCCGCGTCTGCAACCTAAACCATAGCTCAGGGCAACGCGGGATCCTTAACCCACTGAGTGAGGCCAGCGATCGGACCCGCATCCTCATGGATCCTAGTCGGGTTCATTACCTCCGAGCCAAGATCGGAACTGCCGGGACAAAACTTTTTAAATTGTAGTTTTAAAGTAATATATGCATTTGTAATCCTAAAAAAATGTCCACCGTCCTCCCCTCCCAGGGTTTATGGAGAAAGGAAAACACTGCATGACCCCATTTCTCCACTTTTTGTGGGTGGCGGGGATCATTCTGCTGGAACTGGCGGAGAGGAGCTGAGAGCACTGGGGAGGGGAGCTGGGGAGGGGACCTGAGAGCACTGCCTCTGGGGGCAGGGCTGGGATGAGGGCTCTGCAAAGGGGCCCCTGAGGCTGTCCTCAGGCCTGTCTACACCGTGATGAAGGGCAGGAGAGGCCCAATCAGGAAAAGAGGTCCATGGAGTTCCCTTCGTGACTCAGTGGTTAACAAATCCGACTAAGAACCATGAGGTTGCGGGTTCGATCCCTGGACTTGCTCAGTGGGTTAAGGATCCGGCGTTGCCGTGAGCTGTGGTGTAGGTTGCAGACGCGGCTCGGATCCCACGTTGCTGTGGCTGTGGCGAAGGCCGGCGGCTACAGCTCCTGTTAGATCCCTAGCCTGGGAACCTCCATATGCTGAGGGTGCGGCTCTACACAAAGGCAAAAAAGACAAAAAAAAAGGAAAAGAGGTCCTGACCAAGTCCCCGGCAAACAGGCTTCCTCCTGTCCGACAGAGCTGTTAGTTGCTGTCAATGTGTTATTCTCTCTTTTTTTTTAGCAACTTACTAATATAAGGAATGTGGGGAAAAAAAAAAACATTGGTAACATCATGGCCAAAAGGCCAAAACCAAAGCAAACCAAAACAAACAAAACAGATGTCTGACTATTTTGTCGCAATGGACAGGCTCAAGTTGGCCACCCCCTCCACCAAAAAAAAAAAAAGAAAAGCAGCAGCGAGGTTGATCCCACCCCACTACAGTCTGGAGAAAAAGTACATTTGTTCTGCAATACGCCACCTCGTTGGGACCAAAGGGAAGAACAAGGGAAAACATCCCAGAAATTTCGTCAGCGTACAGCCATCTTAGCCACAAAGAAAGAAAACAAATACGATGAAGCTGAAAGGATCGGCGTTTCTAAACATCTCGCTTTCATTCAAATTTAATGACCAAGTTTATTGCGCTGCCACAAAAATTCTTTCTGTTAATGAAAAAAAAGAGACGCGACATGAGGGCAATCTGATTTTGCTTTATTGAACACTATCCCACAGCCAACGCGTACAGATGCAATCAAGTGGAATTTGTCAGCCTACCTGTGGAACATTTAAAAAAATTACTCTGAAATACTCTTAATGGAAATGATCAATTCATGTCTTAATACAGTAATTCATAATTTTGCAACCAATATCCAAGATGGTTCATTTCATAAAAACTCCATTTTCAAGAAGAGGCAATATAAAAAAAAAAAATCCAGAAAAATATTTCCGTGTCTAGTCACAATCTTCAAGTTTTTCTGTAAAAGAAATCAATAGTAATTATAGACATCTGGCCACCCTGAATGAAATGTAGATTGTATGATTACTTTCTTCAATGCCATATTTAACTTTTAGCAGAGTAGAGCTGTGCTTGTATCATATTTTCACAATAGACCTAAAGATTTTTTATGTTTAAAAAGAAATACATGGAGTTCCCTTCGTGGCTCAGTGGTTAACGAATCCGACTAAGAACCGCGAGGTTGCGGGTTCGATCCCTGGCCTTGCTCAGTGGGTTAAGGATCCGGCGTTGCCGTGAGCTGTGGTGAAGGTTGCAGACGCGGCTCGGATCCCGCGTTGCTGTGGCTGTGGCGAAGGCCGGCAGCTGC
>PVHT020000080.1:17853934-17894559 GCA_004024745.2 Catagonus wagneri
AAAAAAAAAAAAAAAAAAAAAAAAAAAAAAAGCAACAAAAACCCCAAACAGTTATTAATACAATGGCAATAAGAACATATATATCAGTAATTACCTTAAACGTTAACGGACTGAATGCCCCAACCAAAAGACACAGACTAGCTGAATGGCTACAAAAACAAGAAAACAACCAATGGATCACTGAAGAAATCAAAGAGGAAATTAAAAAGTACCTAGAAGCAAATGACAACAAAGACACAACATTCCAAAACCTCTGGGATGCAGTAAAAGCAGTTCTAAGAGGAAAGTATATAGAGATACAAGCCTACCTCAGGAAACAAGAAAAAGCTCAAATAAACAACGTAACTTTACATCTAAAGCAGCTAGAGTGGGAAGAAGCCAGGTCATGGAAACAACCTAAATGCCCATGGACAGAGGAGTGGATAGGGAAGATATGGTACATACACACAATGGAATATTACTCAGCCATTAAAAGGAACAGAATAACAACATTTATAGCAACATGGATGAACCTAGAAATTATCATACGAAGTGAAACCAGTCAGACAATTAGACAGCAACACCCAATGCTACCACTTACATGTGGAAACTAAAGAGACACAATGAACTTCTTTGAAGAACAGACAATGTCTCACAGATTTTGGAAAACCATGGTTTTTCAAATAAGACAATCTGGAGGGTGGGCGGATGCACTGTGGGTTTGGGACACAAAATCTATCGAATTGACTTATGATCTTTGTACACCTATAACTGAAATAAAATTCATTGTTAATAAGAAAAAAAAATGCCAAAGATAAAGTAAATCAGTATTTCAACAATAGCAACTTCTTATTAAAACCGTGGAAAACTAACTTAGCAGTTTTTAAGTGGTATTCGTTTTTGCTAGAGTGACACCGCTGGAGGGGCAGAGAAGCATGCCCTAGAAAATCTCATTGAATACATGTCACTTAGACGCCACAATTTTAAAATATTCACTTGCCAAAAAAGGTTCTGGAAATGCTGGGTATCTTTTTAAAGTAACAATTTCCCTTATGCATAATAGATAGGTTTCTTGTTCAACAAACCTATCTTTCAAGATAATATAAAGGCAAATCTCAGAATGCTAAGGATCATCAAATAGTTTATGTTTTGTTTTTTTGTTTGCTTTAGTTTGGTTTTATGCCTTTTTTTTTTTTTTTTTTAAGGGTCACATCTATAGCATATGGAAATTCCCAGGCCAGGGGTTAAATCTGAGCTGCTGCTGCCGGTCTACACTGCAGCCACAGCAATGAGGGATTTGAACTCTGTCTGTGACCTACACCACAGCTCACGGCAATGCTGGATCCTTAACCCACTGAGCGAAGCTGGGGACTGAACCCGCATCCTCGTGGATACTAGTTGGGTTCATGACCACTGAGCCACAACGGGAATTCCCATATAGTTTAAATCACTGGCGTCCAAATTAATGATGCTTGAAGAGCCATCTTTCCATACCAGAAATTATCCCGATTCATGAGTAGTTTAAATTGCTGGTGAAAATATACAGAAAGGAGGATAAAAGTTGGAACCACTGGGGTAAGACTTATTTGCAGTCATGGCAGACGGCAGCTTCATCTGTGATTACTTGATGGTAACACACACATGCTTCTGTTTTAGAGAAATCAGATAATACATGTGCTTGATACGTTTCTAGTAAATGTGAACATAAGTTTACTTTTTTTTTTCTGAAATCCACACTTTGTTTTGGAAGTTGCCATTTATGAAAATACAACACACGGATGACCGCTGATCCTGGGTTCATGGGACAGGAATGTCAGGGACCCTCGCTAGCTTTCTCAAAACACGGGGCAGGCTTACCTCTCTGGTCAATAGTTGATCATTTTGCGAAGGGCGTCATAGCATTTCCATTTGTCTGGAATATAGAACGGCTCAAAAATGTGAGGGAACGGTGTGTCATACCCACATACTCTGGATATAGGAGCCTCAAGATTCAGGAAACATTCTTCCTGCAGAGAAGAATCCAGATGGTTAATTTTAAGAACACTGCCTTTTTTCTTTTTAATGGCCCCACCCAAGGCATAGGGAGGTTCCCAGGGCCAGGGGTTGAATCGAAGCTACAGCTGAGACCTACGCCACAGCCACGGCAACACAGGATCCGAGCCACATCTGTGACCTAGGCTGTAGCTTGTGGCAGCACCAGATCCTTACCCTGATGAGTGAGGCCAGGGATCGAACCCACATCCCCACAGACACTATGTTGGGTTCTTAACCCACTGAGCCATAACAGGAACTCCAAGAACACTGCTTTTTATTCATAGAAATGAAACATTATGATTGAAAATACAATGCACCCAAGGGTATTAAAATAATTACACATATTATAATGTGAAAAAAGCAGGTAATTGGAGTACTCTGGTGGCACAGCAGGCTAAGGACCTGGCATGGTCACTGCTGTGGCTCGGGTTCGATCTCTGGCCTGGGGATTTCACATGTCACAAGCACAGTCAAACAACAAAAAAACAAACAAAAAAAATGAAACAGATAATAACACGTTTGGCATGATCCCAGTTTTACTTAAAGTATATTTTCACCTTTCTATGTGTATTTTTTTTGTCTTTTTTGTCTTTATCTAGAGCCGCACCTGTGGCATATGGAGGTTCCCAGGCTAGGGGTCTAACAGGAGCTGTAGCCGCCAGCCTTCACCACAGCCACAGCAACGCGGGATCCGAGCCGTGTCTGCGACCTACACCACAGCTCATGGGAACGCCGGATCCTTAACCCACTGAGCAAGGCCAGGGATCGAACCCGCAACCTCATGGTTCTTAGTCGGATTTGTTAACCACTGAGCCACGAAGGGAACTCCTCTATGTGTATTTTAAGCCTACATACACACCTTCTGGGATTACACCCAACAGGCTGCTCTACAAAAATAAACGGATGGCGGAATTATAACAAAATATTTACAGTTAACTCTGCAGGTTGAATTAGTGATGGTAAATGTTTGCTTGTTCCCTGTATTTTTCAAGTTTTATATATAGTCAGCATGTATAACTTTCATAATAAACTTTATCACTACTCTGCCCAGCCAGAATGAACTACGAGTCACTTCACTATGACCAGGTCTCTCTCAGCGCCAGGCTTTTGCAGATGCTGTCAGTCCCCGGGCCACTCATAGCCCAAGTCCACTGCCCTTTGCCTGACTGATGCGTGGACAGCTCCCAGCTTAGGAGGCATCTCCACCAGGAAGCCTTCCTTGATAGCACCTCCCCAACCCTGCCCCACTGGTGAGGGAGGTGCTCTGGTCCTGAATTCCCACAGCACTGAACTCAGCACAACCCGCAGCTGAGGGGCAGTGATCACTCTGCCCTAAGAAGGCATGAACTCCACATGGCTAGGGATCTGGTTCAAAAAAAAAACAGGTAAGATCCCAACGACAGGAGACCCAAGGGGAAAAAAAATAATAATGTTATTCAAGTGACAAATTCAAACACGAAAATAAAAATTTTAGAGCATTAAAAAAAAATTTAAAAAGATATGTGATTAAACTAGTCAGAGAAAAATGATACTACCATTCACCACTGTTATGTGAAATCAAAATCTTGGGTTTTTATACATCCACTTCCTATACTGCCTCGTGTCCCACAGGATCTGAGAAGGTCCCCAATTTCTTACACATTTCACTAACTGTGTTTTCAGATTTTTAGCCAGCACCACATATATGTTGGCTCTGCCAGCAACAGGAGATCTTCATCAACAACATGAGAACCTTGAATACGTAAGGTTTAAAGAGTCACCTAAGAAATTCCACTACTAATGAGTTCAAAGAGATGACAGATTGGGTGGGCTCTTTCTTAACTGAAATAAGTAATTTTAAAGGCATTTAAATTGTCATTTTGGGATTAACGCAGTTTATTGCTTTAGTTGACATGACCTGCTTTTTTCCATCTCCCCTGAATACTGCATTCTTCATAAACAATATCCACGGGCACTGCAGAATACTGAAAAGAAAGGGCAAAATATTTCACTTAAATACCTTCGATCTTCTGCCTGTTAGAAAATATTATTCTTTCAAGCTAGTTCCCTGGGAAGCTGGCCTACGACACAAGGATGTTTCAGTGTTTGTGAAAATCACTCCTTTTGAGCAGAATAACCAACATCATTTTTATTTTTTGTTCAAATATCAATGCTTCTAATTCCTCAAGAATGTGAGAGCATGCTACAGGAATAAATCCATATGTTTGCAGAGGCACAGAAAAAGGCTTGGAGGTCACGCTTGAACTGTAAACGGTGGTCACCCTTGGAGGCTGGGAGTGACAAGGAGGCGACAAAGGACCCCATTTGTATGAAACACATACTGCTGGAGCTTTTATGTCACAGCAATGCCTTTGTAATTATATGACACTGAGATAAAGGTAAAGAGTAAAAAGAATCAGCTTCTTATGCAAATAAAGGTTCCTGTTTTATGTTACACAGATTTGTGATTCTACATATAGTACTTTCTTAACTTAGAAATAGTTACTGTAAGGTATGTAGAATTAAACAATTATAAAGTACTATCTATATATAAAGGAATTATAAAAATCATGGAAGATAATTCAAGAATATGTGATTTAGTTTTAGAAAGATATATCCTAGCCAGTGGAAACAGTATGAAATTTTAACGCTTTGCTAACTGAAGGATATTAAAGAGACAAGCTATTCTTTCCATGGACTTGTATGAAAACTTTTTTTTAAAGGAATCAGAAATAAGGTGGTTGGGTCAAGCAGCTGTGCAGTTACTTCCTGCGGAACTGGTTCACATACACGATTTCTCTGTAACTATATGTTTCTTTGGCAACTATTAAAACAGGCATCCTTGGAGCTCCCTGGTGGTGCAGGGTGTTAAGGACCTGGCGTTGTCACTGCAGTGGCTTGGGTCTCTGCTGTGGCATGGGTTAGATCCCTGGGCTGGGAATTTCCATATTCTGTGGGCGTGGCCAAAACCAAATCAAACCAAACCAAAAAACAAACAAACAAAAAGCAAGCATCCTTGTTAAAACTCGTTTTTTTTTTTTTCCCCTCTAGAAGCCATATGCACACACAGAGAAATATTTAAAACTTGTCGGCGGATTTGTAGATCAAAGTACATGATTAATCCTGCACAAGCTTTATCTCTCTTCATTATTTCCACATTACGACACCATAACTACAGCAACCATGTGCCCTAAATTTTCAAGACAATTCAGATGAATCATACGCTTCTTTTTCACTAGCCGCATAAGTACGCTTCTATTTTTAAAACTGCGATGATTTTTGATTCAGAAGTAGTCACCCACATAGAATTAGGATGAGAGAATTACCTAATCTGCGGGGGTTGTCATGAGGGTTACAAGTAATAGCCAGCACAGGGCTAAGATGGGAAGCACCAGTTTCTGGTCTCCCTTCCTGGAGAGCTTGTGTGCAGACTGACTCAATCCGCGTGGCACAATGACGGATGGGACTGTAAGGTTCCAGAGCAGATGACAGTGGAGCTTGTAACCAGGGGCAACAGAGGAGAACCCAGGCAGGGCCAAGACAAACTTTCTTCCAGCTACACATGGTCCAAAGTTTCTCACCCTGGATCCAGTGAAAAGAGCTGAGAGGAAACCCTACAAGGTGGTAACACCTAAATACACGGTATGTGCATTGACGTAAATGATCAGGTGATTTGAGAAAAAGAGGGGGTCCTTCCAAAAGACCCTTGCAGGAAATTCTAGGGGATGGCCTTGGAACTTACTTCTGAATGTGACTTTCTGTAAGTACGAACGTTTTCTTTCCAAAATATGTTAAGAATAGCAACCGGTACTCGGAATGTAGCGACACGGGGCTATAAACGAGTTCTAGATTATCTCGTTTGACCGTTTCAACAAATCTGTGAGGTAGGTGTCATTTTCCACTTCAAATGAGGAAACCAAGGTACCAGGGTTCCTTCAGGAATCTGCTCGTGGTGGACCAGCTACATACAGTGTCAGGTTAAGACTCAAAGCTGACCATATTCATTCTGCAAATTTTGAGGCATAGCAATAATCACTAAAATAAAAATTTTTTTACATGGTAAAAGTAGAAGGCAGGCTGGAATTAAGGTTTTACCATAGAACCTCGAGAGGGTTCAATTTGGTCTAAGAAGCCTTTCCCACGTATATTAAGGAAACTAGAGGTTAAGATGTGAAAAAGCTGAAAGCACACACTTAAGCATGGCAGTAATACAGAGCGATAAACAGATGTCCTAAATGATTTAAAGAAGCATAACTCAAACGTCTTACATATTAGCCATGTGGGTTTCTATGCATGTTGTAACCAGAAAAGGAAGCAAATGGTGTGAAATAATAATTCCAAATCCTAAAAATCACAGAGGAAGGCAAAATACATTATTTGCCTATGTTCTGTAACAAAGCAAAATACAATTTTAAATGTCTTTGTTGAAATTGTGAAGGATGGAGAGCCTGTCGATTTGCTAGCAGGTGAGAGAGGGTAAACAAACATTAAAAAAATAGGATCCACAATGGTTTTAAGATAAACATTATCACTAGGTTTTGAAAAATTAAGTGAACTGAATATTAGCAATAGTTAATCATACTGTATGGCATATTTGAAAGTTGTTGAGAGACTAGATCTTAATAGCTCTCATCACAAGAAAAATGAAGTGTACGGAAGTCATTCATGTGTTTTGGTGAATGTAATACAGGTTATACATTACGTACATGGGTATGTAAATACATGTGTATTTGGGTTTTCATGGGTTTCCGCGAGATATCTCAATATTAACCTCAGGTCTCCATTAAAGTTCTAAGGACATGAGCTATAAATCCTCTTGTCACCATGTCACAGGAGTTACATCACTGCAATCAGTGTCAGGCATTCTACCCTGCAGCTATGGTGACTCGCAACAAATCTTTTTGTTGTTTTTATGGCAAGGCTGTATAATGTAACTGATCCAGGATGGAATTTGGAATCCTATCAAAAAGGAATCTTTGTTCTCCTAGGATTTAACATCTAAGGCTCTGCTGACTCAACAGCAAAAGAGAAGTAATCAGAAATTCTGTGGGTCGTGTTATCCTATTATTTTATGACTCCACTGTTACCCTACCTATTTGCCTCTCTAGTTTGGGCAGCAGCATATGGGAAGTACCTGGTTGCATGCCTATCATAGCATAGTGCTCAGTAATCGCTAGCTTTTTTTTTTAATTCCAGTTTTATCGAGATATGACTGACACAGAGTCCTACGTAAGCTGAAGGTGTGCAGCATCGTGATCCGACTGACGTGTATCATGAAATGATTGTCACAGTACGTTTAGTGACTATCTACCATCTCATCCAAGTACGAAATTAGAGAAATAGAAAAAAAATGTTTTTCCTTGTGATGTGAACTCTTAGGATCAACTCTTTCTTTCTTCTTTTTTTGTTTTTTTTTGTTTTTTTTTTTGGGGGGGGTGCACCCATGGCATGCAAAAGTTTCCAGGCCAGGGATCAAACCCGCGCAACAGCGGTGACCATGTCGGATCCTTAATCACTAGGCCACCAGAGAATTCCAAGACTAATTCTTAAGAGCTTTCATATATAACAAACAGCAGTATTAATCGTACGTGTCATGTTGTACATTGAATCCTAGTGTTTCTCATATAACTGGAAGTTGGCACCTTTTTGAATGCCTTCATCCAGTTCCCCCTCTGCCTCCAGGAACCACAAATCTGGTTTTTCTATAAGTGTGTTTGTTTTTAAAGTATAATTGACCTAGTGATTGCTAGATTTTTGTTTTCCTCTTAAGACTTCCAAGTTATAATAAACCCAAGATATCTGTAATGATAGACCAAAGCACCACTGAAGACAAGATTTTGGTTCAAAGAACAGTCAACACTGAGAAGTAATATCCATTATAGCGCTGTGCCTGACAGCTACTATTTATTGGACACTTACTAAGCCTTAAAAAATGTAAGAAAATACTCAAAACAAGTAAGTGCTGCATGAGGAAGGAGGGTGGAGACCACTGAGGCCACTGAAGGAGCGAAGCGGAGCTCGGTGAAAGGCAGGATCTGGTGCTGCCCCCTGGTGGGGAGCAGGGAGCCTACACACTTATTGCCAGTTCCTGGGCCTAGAATGACAGTAATTATGGCCAGATAGGGAAGTCAGGCACTCCAGAAATGGTTAAAAAAATAATAACACGCGCGCATGAGCACACGCGCAAACAACATAATTTCCAAGCATTGCTACTATAGAAATGTAGCCTGTCGGTCAGCTACTGGAAGGTTCCAAGTGATGTGATGAAGGCACACACTTCAAAAAATGGTCAAGAATAAAGACCAAACACAATCGCTTGATTTATTTTTATTTTTTCAGCTTGTTTTGCAAGTATCTTTAGTTTGTTTAATTTTAAATTTAATGTTTATTAAAGTATAGTTGATTCAGTGTTGTGTCAATTTCTGCTGAAATCTGAGCCTGAAATTGCCTTGAAGGAAAAAACAAAAACTGAATGATTGCTTTAAAAATAAATCAAATTTCTTTCTAAGAACAATTCTGTAATGATTTTTATTCGGTCTTTCGAATGTCAGAAAGTCGGATGGAGCCCATTGCGCAAAGACTACATCTCGTGTTGGAAAGTTGTGAAGTTTAAATAAGGTGAGATAAGAAAAAATTAGGCCTTTTATATATTTCAAAGTAACACTTAACTTAGATTTGTAAATTACTTTGCAAAAAAAAAAGGTCCAGGTTATAGCACATAATCATTGTGCCACTCCTTCACATTTAAATTAGGGATGCACATTTTGTTTCTAAGAGGGTGTTGCAGGTGAGAGTACATTAAGCTATAAATGCTACAAGCACTGAACAAGGCATATAGATCATAGAATTATCATCTGTTCTCTAGGAGAAATCATTAAGAAACAGCTTGAAGTGATTTGTGAATGTGCTTAGTTTTAAACCTAAATTCCAACACCCCTTTAGTCCTTGATAGTTATTTAAAATAAAGCAAAATATTTTGCTTCTAAATGCAATTAGTTGTCTAGGGGTCATAATGAACTGTGCAAGAGTTGAACTAAAAAAATATGAGGAAAACAAAATTTACATAACCAAAATGATGTCTATTTGATAACTTTAACGTCCATGAACTTAGAGACTTATGTTTTGATTTGAAGTTGATGAGTCCTAGTTTTTTATGTAAGGTGAGACATCACCCAGCTTCCAAATATTATCAGAGAATATTTGTTTCAAATCTACCACGAAAACTTGCCCACAGCCAAAACATGAGTTTCAGCAAATGAGAAAAAAAAAACGATGCTGGTGTCTGAATCACAAACGAGTCACAGAAACCTGAGAAGGCAGTCTGCCAGGAACTCGGAATTAATTTAATTACTGAATTAAACAAATACAACTTTACTGATGTAAAATATTTTTCATGTACGCGAATGGTTTAAGCAGTATGAATCGCGTTTTTTTTTTTTTTTTAAAAAAGGAGCTCAAAATATACATATTATGTCTGTACCGCTTTTCCATATAGCACAGACTTATGGAATGTATGCTTCAGACCACAGAGTTCCTAATCTGCCTCCAAACTAACAGGATGCTACCCTCATCATCACAGCTGTGTTTATTTTATTTTTCTAATACCATGCATGCGAGATGCACTCAACAAACACTTAATATGAGGTCCCTCACTGTTAAAACACAGTTGAACCAATACATGTAAATAAGACAGTATATAAATAACACACTTTCATCCAGCTTTGTATAGCACCTAAAACATTATAGTCAACCCAAATATTTCAGCAAGGCTTTCCTTTAAAATTATAACCTTGACTAAATTAAGAGCTAAGATCTCTACTGCTTAACCTCACTAGAACATCTTCAATGTCTGCCGATTTAAAAAAAAAAAGTCCTTTTCTTCCTCCTTAAGGCAAATTACTGGCAATTTCGTACAATTTTTGTTTTCTAAGATTTCTTTCAGCTAGTTAAAGAATGGAACTGAATTCTAAACTCAGATTTTCACTTAAAATTCAAATTCCATTTTTAAAATGGAAGTTTCTTTTCTGAAGTTAGACAGAAATATTATTTCTGATCCAAACGGGTTTCCTTGGATACAGTCTAAAACAGAGTTGGAGAATGATATGAAAATATACATAGAAAAGATTTATGGTTCAAATTCAACAGTTGTGTTAGGATATAAAAATGTTAACATAAAATTATCTATGAATCTCAATACATCAATTTTACATTACTGTAGAACACATTTTAAAATCAAAACTTAGTATTAATAACTTACTATATAAGAGAAATTGCTTTTTTTCTCCAAATGACATAAATTTCACTATTTCCAAATCAGAAGTAAGTAAGTGAAAGCAAGGGACGACTTCTTTCTATCATTTATAATCTTACCTGAAATCATTTTTTTAAAGTACCTAGTGCTCTTTGTGGCCCAGAGACTGCACTAAATATGTTACAAATATTAAGTCTTTTAATTGTTCATAAACACTAAACTAGCAATCACAAAGGCAAAGCTAGCACCCCATCCAAACCACTTTGGTTTGGTTCTGCTTTCAGACTTTCCCCCAGATATAGTTTTGGGTTGTCACCCGCTGAGCCAGCCTCACCATTCATTTACACCTGACGAGCACAAAGGCTAATAATAATAATAATAATAATAATAATAATAATTTCTTCATTAAATCTTCCCTCAACATATTCTGTTAATTTGCTGCAATCAGTCTCCAAAGATGTGCTGAGGTTTCAAAAGTTCCCAATCTAAAGTTCTCTTAAATTCTTGTCAGAGATCCTATGTGCAGATCTTGACATTTAATAGGCACGGTGGCTACAATGCCTTTGTTAAAACACTTTACATTCAACAGTGAGGGGAAAGAAAAAAAAAAAGGCAACGCTCTCAAATTTCCGCAGACGCTGAAGCTTCTCGAATTTTATAGTTCAAAATTCTTCCTATAGAAGAAAAGCATCCACGGGCAGCAGAGTTTGAGAGTGGAATTTCCTTAGAATGGGAATGCATAATGATAAACATAAGCGACCAGCAGCAGTGGGTCCTCTCAGGAACACATCGCTTCTGTAAGGTAGGCTTTTTGCTTGGCTTGGCACAAGGACATTTAAAATACTCCTGTAAAGCAACTTTTGATGATCCTACAAAAGCATTCCATTTTTCTGCTTGTTTCTCAGCAAAACTCTTTGTATGGCATTCTGACACCACCAAACGGCGCTTGGAGGGCGGAAATCAGTCCTGGCAGAAGTGACCTGATGATTGCTTTGCCTCACAGAAAACATATTCTTTTAGAATCGGGGTTGGGGGTGTTGAACCTGCACTCAGAAAATTACTTGTGGGACGTGTCACTGTCCCCATTTTGCAACCTGTTTTTTTTTTTTCAGTTTCAAGACTAATTACAAAACGAAACTGCTCGAACAGAGTGATCTGACCCTCTCTGGCAGCATCTTTCTAAAAAGTTTAAGAAGTTGGATTAAAACAAACAAACAACAGAAAAAGACCGCTAAACTAGTTGCTGTTTTACATACGATACTCTTTTGTTACAGTATAGTGGCAGCTTTCTCTTTCTCTCTAAATATGTTAAATTTCTAGTTTATGTTTTTGTTGATGTTTAAGAAATGATGAAACAACTTGCTAAATGTAAAAAGGCAAGGAAAAGGGAAAAACCAACTTTATTTTATCTATATGATGCCAAAAGGGACGTGCCAATATTTTTTAGTGAAATTAGACATAATATGTTTTTTAAAGTTGATCTGGGGGTGTCACAGCAACACAGCCTTTAAAAACGTGGTTTTGCTGAATGTATCAGTCAGACCAAGTTATTTTTTAGCAACTTAATGTGGGTCATCAGGTCACTGCAATTTTAATAAGAAAAGCACAGCAGAAATAAGTGTTCTAGGCTGGCATCAATTATTTCAATTACTAGGGAGATTGGTCCCCAAACTTGTTAACTGGATCCCAGGATCAGTAGCATTCCCAAAGTTTAAGAATTGAACAAATTAACAAAGCAAAAAGTTTCTGGCAGAAATCTCTGACCTTTGTTAAGACAAGGCTTACTCGTAAGAGCTCTCATTATTTACATGCAGATGACTTTTCTTAACACGATGAGTTTAACCTATTCATTAAAACAACTCTAGCAATTTTAACTATGGGCTGTATCCAAAAATAGTAAATAAACAATAGAGTCCAAAATATATTTTCCTATTTACTGCATTTACATGTGGATGTTTCTGCCTTTAAAATATTTCTTACAAAGAAGCCCTTCAGGTTGAATGTCTAGGCATTTGCACACACATGTTTTCATGGTAAAATTTCAAGGATCAAGAGATATTTGAGAATTAGGGGGATAATATGCATTCCCTCCCCCCCTTTTTTTTTTTTTACTAATTTTGTATAAACTCTACGCTAATGAGGTGAACCCAATTCTGCACGTATTCTCACAAAGTCTGCATTGCATGCTCAAGAGTGGACAAATTTCTAATAAGCCTGATTAAATCACAGATACATTAGTGAAGGGGTGCTTAGAAACTGGGACCTGGTTCTGGTTACGTTTATAGTTAAGCATAAAAATTTAGAAATGTCCAGAGGGACTGTTCCTTAATACGTCTGCATGAACAAGATTTATATAAGTCCTATCAACAGCCGATGTTCATTTATTTTATTGAGATGAACCAGAGCATTTACAAACTATTTTTTTACCTCCTTACTTGGAGCTAAACTATATAAAAATTCAACCCGGTCCCTCAACAAGGCATTCGGCTAAGACACACAGCACTGATCCCCGCAAAGAGTGTATATTAGTCATCTACCAAGTACAGTGTACACCGCACACATGGACACAAACCAATAATTCTGTCTTTAATCGACGCATGATGAATATCCTAAGAAACACCACGGAGGCTACCGGAAAAGAAATGTGTCCAGGCGGCCGTCCATCAGTTCAGGAAAAGGAGTATGTAGCACACGTGGCCAGAGAACCAGAAAAGCCAGGCAGTCGCTCAAGAGTGACAGAGAGGTGTTCCCGTTGAATAATAAACAAGCACAGCGATTTATACCGTCTCACCAAATCCTTTCCAGCCGTCTAGGTGGCAGTGGCAAGTGGAGCGCCGAGGCCGGCAAAGGTCAAATGAGGTGACGTAGGCCACCCAGGGGCACCTGAACCGGTACACCTGCCTGGTCACTCCTGGGTCTCCTTGCAGGAGACCTTTAAAAGTGGGCACAACAGTCTTGCGTGGGGGCAAGGTGAACTGCATCCCTAGCGTTACCATGACACCCGTGAAAGAGAAACTGGTGGAAATGTCTGCTTGTTTAGGTCAAACCCTCTCAAGATCTTTTTTTTTTTTTTTTCAATTTTAATAACAAGCTTAGCAGTTTTTAGTGCCTGGGGGCGCGGGTCACTGGGGAACAGATGGGTCTTTTTAGTTGGGAGTTGCACTAGATTAGGCTTGGCTGTCTGTGCTTTTAGATAACTCGCCTGGGGGGGGGCGGTTGAGGGGAAGGAGGGACAAGAGTAGAATTTGTTCCTCGTTTGTGACCAGCGGCTAGTTTGTGCACGAGGCGCAAGCTGCCCCTTTGGGTTCCGAAGCTGATTTCGAATTCTCGGGGAAACGTGGGTGTTTGATCTATGGTAGGCTGGGAGGTTTAAAGTTTCTTCGAAAAGTTAAAAAAATCATTACAGTGCTTCACCAGGAAATTAAATTTGCTCATTTTCATCTCTTTCTTTTCCACTGATTGACTCTACATGAACTTAGGTAGCTAAGTAATTTGATAAGAATGCGACGGCTTTTGGACACATTAGACAAATGGTTTAAATCAACCAACATAGGTCACACGTTTTCTCCTAGCCTGAACTTAAATTCCATATGAAATGTAAGCCTCTGCTCCCAGTAAATATTTTATGGCTCTTTTCCACGATTAACTCACTTTGGAGAACTCTAAAGCTACAGAAGAAAACTTCTGGAGGATTTCAAGGAATGTTTCTTGAGAAGAAAACGAATTTTTTTTTTTTTTTCCTGCAATGAAAACAGCAGACAGGGCATTGCAGTTCGGTTCGTCTTAAAGGTTAAAATGCAAATTGAAGTATGCTGTGGGGGTCTGCCGGCTTCAGTTAGTGGTTATTGGCACAGTCTGCACAGCTGGCCCTGGGGTGTTTATTACTAGCCCCGAGCTCTCATTATAGGTGCAAAGCTCGTTGCAGGCTCATACGTGCCATCCCGTGGACCTGGCCATGTACAGAGGAACCCATCCCTGTGCATGGAAGCTGAGGGGTCCCAACGGGCTGAGGCCAGCATTTCGGTTATCCCGGGGAAGTGTCACTTTTACAGCTCAATGAAAACGTTATAGACGTCAAGATCGCGGTGCATAGAGATTTTCATCTTTTTCGGTTCCCAGCCCCCTTGGCGAGCGGGCTTCCCTTTGACGGCACAAGACAGCAACCCGCAAGTATTTTCCTTCGGTGGCCTCAAATGCTAACGATGGAGCAAATCGAATCAAGTGTGTATGATTCACTCAGGCAGTAGGTCCTTCGGTGACTCCAAAAGGAATCTGAAGCGTCTCTTCTTTCTCCAAAACAACCCTGCCGCACGCCAAGCTGATAACCGATAAACACAGCTGCAGAGCATATGTGTTGGGGTTGCGATCCTGTAAACAGTGTTTACACGTCCGTCTGCCGGCAGAGGCAGAACCACCGCTGACGGCAGGTTTCTGTTACTGTTACATGAATGTCACGCATGAGGATTAAGTCGCTGGTTTCGCCCCGCACTGACTGAGCTGATTTATGTGCCATGAGTTTCCTCCAGGTGAGAACGCTCACCAGCACGCTGGAAACCCTGATCAGGGATCAGCGCCTACCATCAGCATCTTGCTGAGATGGCCTGCAAGCTCTGCAGTGCGCGTGCGCGCGCGCGCACACACACACACACACACACACACACACACACACGAGTAAAGGTGGCTTTGAGTGTCTGAGGGTGTATTTAGGGCATAACCCACAGGTGATATAGTTAACCGCATCCCTGAAGAAAATCACATATACTGTGTTTATTAGGAATGCTTTTCTTTTTAAATTATAGTAAGTGTGCAAAAAAAAAAAAATCTACAGACACCTCTGAGCTACAGAAATTAAACTATTTTTTCTTTCAGTAGGGGCCCTCCAAACTGGGTGGGCTGCCGGGCGCTTAAGGCCATGACCACATTCCTTCCAGAGGCTGTTAGACTGCTATGTCAGTTGCCCTTCCCCAATCAAGAAGCGACAGCTCTGAACGCTGATGTTCTGGAAGGAAAAAAAAAAAAAAAAGGAAAAACCGAAAAAAAAAAAAGTGGTTTCCTTTTCTGTGGCAATAACAGCATGAACTAGTTTCAAGACTGCAATTACCCCTTTCTTGTGTGTGCGCAAAACAATTATCTTTGCTGACTGAATTCTTTCACTAGAATTCAACTTGGTAAATAAAGGCCAAAAAAAAAAAAATTAGTGAAGTCAGACATTGGAGTCCAGTTCCGTTTTCAAGCAAGGGTAACGTTTTTGACATAAGTAATCTAAGGATACTGCAGCTGGAGCAGGTTATGAGCCCAAGTCCAGGGAGCAGAAGAAAGGCCTGTCCAGAGCAGATGACCTGTCAGAAGCAAAACTGACAGCAAGAAAACAACATGTGCTTCCCTGCAGCTCTTGGAGTTCCTTAAAAGAAGCACATGTGTCAATAGTTCTATTTCTTATCTGTGATGGTTTCCAGACACATACTTTATTACTGGGCAGGGTAATAAATAAATTGATTACATTTTCAAAATTCAACACGTTTCATTATATTACAGTTGTACAACCATCATCACAACCTGATTTTTGAACCTTTCCATCCCAAAC
Source organism: Catagonus wagneri (assembly GCA_004024745.2). Lineage (NCBI taxonomy): Eukaryota > Metazoa > Chordata > Mammalia > Artiodactyla > Tayassuidae > Catagonus > Catagonus wagneri. Next base: position 17,869,762 of record PVHT020000080.1, read on the forward strand.
CCCCAGTCCCCCTCCTCCCCCCACCTGTCTGTCCCCTTTGGTGACTGTAAGTTCTTCAAAGTCTTGTTAGTCTGTTTCTGTTCTGCAAAGAAGTGTGTGTCCATTTTTTAGATTCCACATATAAGTGATAGCACATGATGTGACTGCCTTTTTTTTTTTTAAAGTTAACTACGTCCCTCCCTCCTCTTCAAGGAGGAAACTATTTGTCTTCACCGGCTCAAGCATCGCGGTTAAATCTTTTAAGATGTGACTCATTTTCGGTTGGCAAAACCGACCCCGCAAAGTGCCCTGCACTCTGGTTTTTGCAGCCTACGGTGTCAGGAGGGCAATGCCCAGCACAGGGTAAATATCCGCTAAGGCAACAGTTCCAATTGTGACCTATATTCTGTCCCACGCTGGGGTGTTAATGAGCTCCGGTGCTGATGAAGCAAAACATCAACAATCCAGGAAGTGGGGTGTGCAGACTTTTCACCCCTTTGCAATGACTGAACCCTCTTACTCACTCACCAGACGCCACACGGTTGCCGCTGTGATCCAGTCCCTCCCCTAGTCAGAATTTTTTCCTGGCTCCCCAAGGCGTATTCTTCCTCCTCATTTCCCTCGCAGCTCCGCAGAGACACGGACGGGCCCACCTCCATGCCAAAGCGAACTATTTTATAGCACCGTCTTGACACACAGCTCTGAGTTTTCTGTCCCGTGCTATCTTCACAAAGATCCCTTTTCCAGTTCAGCAGAAGGATCCGGGTCCAAGAAGCCTTTAGGACCTTGATGTTGACTCAAAAAAAAAAAAAAAAAAACCCAAATTCCTGTAGTCGACCATTCATTAATTAAATATTTCCAAGCCCACTGTGTGTGTACTTCCACGCGCTTTTATATTCCGCTGGGACACAAGGTACTGGGGAGAGGTTAGAAAGAAAGGAGGCAGGGGGTGGGTCTGTGACAGACAGTGGGGTGGATGTGTTCACAGAGGATGTGAAAACATGAGGAACCGCCTCTGCCGGGGACCAGAAGGAGCGTCTGCATCAGGGATGCAGGAATGAGCTCCCGAGACCCAGAGATGGAGAGGAGGCCCTCGGGACCGCAGCACGGGAGGAGGGGGCACAGCCAAGGAGGGACAACAGGGCAGTGAGAGAAGGGGGGACAACCGGACGGCCAGCAGACCAGCCCTGGCAGGAAGACAGTGACAGACGGTGCTGGTATTTTCCGTATCTGTATTCCTCAGAGTCTGTTCGAGAGCAGCTCGGAGACTTCTAAGCTTCTGCAGGTAAACTCAGAGTTCACTCACAGGAAATCAGAAAGATCGGGTGGTGTGACTCGGCTAGGAGTTGCTGACCATCTGAGGGAGACGGCAAACAATACAGGGACGGGGCCTGTCACTCAAAGTACCCCACAGGAACAGACTTTGAACACGTGCGCACGTGAAGTTCGGAGGTAACCAGCATTTCGTTCGGTAAGAAGCTTTTCCAGGATCCACGTGGAAATGCTCACTCCCGAGGAAGCTGGGAAGATAAAAATTAGAGGACCGGAGAACTGAAAGCCTCGTGCTGTAGTCTGCGGCTACACAGGATCCCATCGTGGCGAGGAGTCAGAAATCCGCGGTAGCAAGCCATCTAGGACCACACCCGCCACCTTCCTGACGATACCAATTTTCCTCTTATTCACACCACTGATTTTTTTCTCCTTCTCTTATCTCCACATCTCGCAGTGGCTTTTATGATCATGATTGTGAAGGAAAAGGCTCCTAGGGGAGTAACCTAGCAACAAGGACAGAGATCATATTTTTATAGATATCACTGCTCCTTTGGCAGGAAATAGGAATCTGCTGCAGACGGAAACGGATTTTCATGCGCTTTCTCTAGCGGCAGAAGACAGAAACCTCTCCTGCTCTTCATGCATGCCCTCTCTGGATTGTCCGTCACCACAGCTGATTACAAAAGAGCCACTTCCCAGCTGGTCCCATAAGAAATATGCCACTTAGCAACCTGGGGGTGAGTGTGAGCTAATCTGAAAATGAAGGCAAAATGTAACTAGAAAGGTTTCTGTGTACCGAATTACGGTGTGTAGCAGGGTATATTTGCTTTTGCTTATTAGCCTTTATTTTCATTCTAACTGAAAAAGTTCCATTATTTGGACTCTCTTGGAAAGTGTACGTAAATTCCATTTTATCTTCTTTGTGTTGCGAAAAAAATGTTCCTCAAAGGCAGAACATCTGGACTTCTTTGGGTTTCAAGCTAATACCGTTCTACTGAGCAGGAGATCCGGGTCCTTGTCCTGAATCTGGCATCAGCCCACGTGGCAAAGTGATGATGGCTCGGGTTTCTCCTCCATCACTCACACTGTGGGAACACACCGATGAGCAAGATAATAAAGGAAATCAAACTCCTGCTGCAGAGAGAGTAAACACCCTTCCTGAGTCTTTTTAACAGAAGCCATCCTAGCATGCCATGTCCGGCACACAGCAGGTACTCACTATTTAGAGGTTCACCCGAAAAATTCCAGTTTTCACTTATCTTCACATCGCTCTGCTGGAGGAAGGGAGGGGTTTCCGAGCTGTTTGCTCTTCAATATTGATAACAGAGCAATAGGTTTTGAACAAGAAGGACTTCAGCCCTAATTTCTTGACAAGTTCAGACTCGGAAGCTGATCACCGAGGACCACTCAAATGACAAAAGAGGACAAAAAAATACAGAGGCCCATGCAGCCAAAACCAAATGACAAATAAGCAAGCAGGAAGACAAAAGAAACCCCTACGACCTTACAAAGCAAAATGCTTTTGTTTAAGGTATTATTGCCGATAACCGCTAAAGGGAGCTAACTTCATAGTAACAAAATCAAAAAGCACACGAGGAGTTCCCACTGTGGCTCAGTGGGTTAAGAACCTGACTGCAGCAGCTCGGGTCACTGCGGAGGCTCGAGTTCAATCCCTGGCCCAGGGCAGTGGGCTAAGGATCTGGCCTTGCCGCGGCTGTGTGGCTCAGGTTCAGTCCCTGGTCTGAGAACTTCCATATGCCACAGGTGCAGCCATTAAAAAAAAAAACAAAACACATGAGAACCTGCCATATTGGTGAAAACAATCTTACCACCATAAGCAAAATGTGTGCAGAAAGATAACCCCAAAGGGAAGTAGAGGAATATCTCGAATGGGGAGCACACCGATGGAGGCGGAAGACTGTTTCTTTTGTAACAAAACCCCAGAAAGTTTGACAAAAATATTTTTTAATGGTGAAGGGCAAGAGACAGTTTCCTGGGTTAAAAGGCAGGAGCCAGCTCAAGGGGCAATCAGAACCTTTGGAACATGGTACAATGTTACAGATTTAGTAAAAGTGGGCACAGGACAGCCTGGAAGCAAACGCCTGCCCGCCACAATATCCGATAGGGGCGTTACAGCACAGGGTATGGAGACAACTCCCAAAACTCCAAAGGAGAGAAAGTCGGTGATCCAATGAGCAAGCGGGCGGAAGACAGGAAGAGCGGACGTGTCACTCAAGAGGAGGTAGGTAGGTAGGTACACAAACAGATGTTCGACCTACTAGCCATCGGGGATATGGAAATTATAACCACAGTAATAAATCACCGCATACCTATTCGAAAAGAAAAACTTACTGCTAATACCAGACACAAGTTAGGACGCAGAATCTCAAATACATGGGAATGTAAAATGGCACGGCGACTCCAGAAAAGCCTGGCAGTGTCCCTACAAAACGGAACTTAGCATATGACCCAGCAATTGTACTCTTGGGCGTTTCTCCCACAAAAGTGAAAACTCGTATCTACACAAAAACGTGTACACAAACATTTGTGATGGTTTTTCATAGTAGCAAAGAGCAAAAGCAGCTCAAATGTCCTTCGGGGAAGAATGGTTAAAAAAGACTGTGGCACAGTCTTAACGTACCATGAAAAGCTAATCAGTAATAAGTAGGAACAAACTACTGATAAACACAACGACAGGGACGGAGTTCAGGCCACGAGGCTAAGCCAGAAATGTCACATCTCAAAAAACTCCACTTAGAGAAACATTCTTGAAATGACAAAAACTATACAGAGGTGGAGAAAAGGTTGGTGGCTGCCAGGAAATCGGGGGTGGGGAGAGAGTGCAAATATAAAAGGGTGTCATGATGGACTGCGTTGGTGTCTTGTTCAAGTCTGTATATTGGATAAACCTGCATAGAACCACACACACACGCACGCACACACACACACACACACACGAGAAAACTGCACAGAACTAAAGACACACACACATGAATACAGGCTGAATAAATAGTGAGATGTTCTGCAGGTCTAGTTAACAGTTTTGTGCCAACATCAGTTTCCTCTGATACTATATTTTGAGTTGTGTAAGATGCCACCATAGAGAGAAGCCAGGCAAAGGCTACACAAAACTCTTAAGTACTTAGCTCAACTTTCTGAGTGTCGGTAACTAATTCAAAAAAATATATATATTTTTTGTCTTTTGGCTTTTTAGAACTGAACCTGCAGCATATGGAGGTTCCCAGGCTAGGGGTCTAACAGGAGCTGTAGCCGCCGGCCTTCGCCGCAGCCACAGCAACGCGGGATCCGAGCCGCGTCTGCAACCTACACCACAGCTCACGGCAACGCCGGATCCTTAACCCACTGAGCGAGGCCAGGGATCGAACCTGCGTCCTCATGGATACTAGTCGGGTTCGTTAACCACTAAGCCACAGCAGGAACTCCCAAAATTTAAGTTACAAAAGGGGCAGCGGGGGCGGGGGGGTAGTTTATGGTTCAAAAGATGACCTGCTGGCATGCATCTTTCCATAACACAGAAGACATAGATGCAAAGAGGAAGAAAGGCCTGGCACTGAAATAACTACCAGACCCTCGTGCAGAGCTTGTCAGGAAGCACCTGACTCTGGTCAAGTTCAAGTTCTGAGTCTCAACTTTTCTCACTTGTGGAAATGGTAAGCCGGTCTTACAAGCGTCTAAGAAACGGATGTATTTAACATTAGTGAAATCCAGTTCGTGCCTGGCACTCGATGGGTATGGGTTGCCTTGGTTTTTGTTTATGCGTTTATTTTATAGCCACCCCACAGCACATGAAGTTCCTGAGCCAGGGATCAAAGCCGAGCTGCGGCTACGACCTATGCTGCAGCTGTGGCAACGCTGGATCCTTAACCCACTACATCAGGGCAGGAATAGAATCAGCATCTCCATCGTGACCTGAGGCCGCTGCAGTCAGATTCTTAACCCCCTGGGCCACAGCAGGAACTCCACGAGTTGCCTTGTTTCTTAACCTTTGCTACAGGACGGTGAAACAGATTGTCACAGGCCCAGAATAAGGTCCAAAACACCAAAGCTAAGGGGCACTCCAGCCCCAGTGACCGTAGAGAGGACCCCAAAGAATGCAGGACGTCTGGCCTTGGGCAAGCTCTGCGGGAGTAACCTTGTGGTGGAAATTCTTTCCTGCAAAGCTGATTCCCAAATTTAAAAAAAATCAATAACTTTAAGAGTTCCCTCATGGCTCAGCAAGTTAAGGATCCAGCATTGTCACTGCTGTGGCTGGCGTGGCTCCTAGGGCATGGGTTCAATCCCTGGCCCAGGAACGTCCATGTGCCACAGGTGCCACCAAATAAATAAATAATAAATTTCAAGATAGTTTTTAGGTTTACAGAAAATTTGTGAAGACAGTACAGAGTCCTCAGATATTCTGTGCCCACTCTCTACTATTATTAACATCTCATATTAGCATGGTAGATATGTCACCATTAATAAACCAAGATAATACGTTATTATTAACTTAGTAAGGTCCAGCCTTGATTCAGATTCTCTTGTTTTCCACTAACGTCCTTTTTCCGTTCTAGAATTTCATCCAGGATCCCACATGATACTTAGTCTCTTGTTTCCTTAAGATCCTTGGCTGGGACGGTTTCTAAGTCTTTCCTTGTTTCTGATGAACTTGACAGTTTTAAGGAGCCCTGGTCAGGAATTGTGTAGGAAGTCCCTCAAATGGGATTTGTATAATGATTCTCTTATGATTGGAGAGGAGTTTTAGGGTTTTTCTCTCGAGTGTTTTAAATCCCCAACTTTAATTCCAAATTGAAAACAGGGATTGAAATCTAACAACGGAAACTTCCAGCAACTAACAAGTGGTTTTCTGTTCACTCTCCTATTAAGAAACCGCTTTGGGACACCAAACGATTTCTTTCTGCTTCTTTTTTTTTTTTTTTTTTTTTTTTTTAGCCTGTGGAATGTGGAAGTTCCCAGGCTAGGAGTCAAATCAGGGCTGTAGCTGCTGGTCTATACCACAGTGGCAGTAATGTGAGATCTGAGCTTTGTCTACAGCCTACACCACAGCTTGCAGCAATGCCACTGAGAGAGGCCAGGGATGGAACCGTCATCTTTATGGACACTAGTCAGGTTCTTAACCCGCTGAGCCACAATGGGAACTCCTTTTTTCTTTTATATACATATATGTATTTTTTTGGGGGGGCTGCATGCAGCAAGTGGAAATTACTGGGCCAGATATGGAACCCGTGCCACAGCAATGACCCAAGGCACTGCAGTGACAATGCTGGATCCTTAACCTACTGCACCACAAAGGGACTCCCAAACAATTTCTTAAGAACATGATTTTGACCATTAAATAGATCAACTCTAATGTGTCGATTACAACTATACACAAAAACAGTCCTAACATTGATAGTTAGGAGCTCTCTCTAAACCGTCTTTCGATCTCTTACTAAAGCCTTCTTTTATCTCAATTGCTAATTCTGGTTTGTAGGAGACTTTGACAGTCCTCTAAAGCTCTTAACAGCAATTGTTCCATTTTCTAAGCGAAGAGTTTGCAGACTCTTAAAACGATACACCTAGGAATCACATTTTTCTATCAAAGAATAGTCAGCGGAAGTACAGCAATGGAGTCGCCTGATCAACCCCTGAGATAAAATGACAGAATGCTAGATTCTGCCACAAGGGCGATGACGGTGAAGGAAAGAGGATTTCACAAAAATAGTAAAACATGATACAGATAGTTAGATGCTACTGTGTTTAAGTAAATAAACCACTGGTTATAAGAAGTTATTATTTGGCGTCTGTCGCATTACATTCTAAAATACCATAGGGAGATTTTTCTCTGAAATAGCTGATGCTCAGAGAAATACGATCACTCTCGTGTTTTCTGTATGCCACTCAAAATGTAATTCATGTATGGAAATTCCTTCTACTGAAATCGGCGGGGCTTCTGTTCACGGGGTGGGCAGTACTGGCTGTCTGTCCAGCGCCCATTCCCGTCTTCTCTGCTCATAGCGCCGGGATTCCATTTAGGCGCATAAGTTCTTCTTCCTCTGTTCTCCACGTACCGGGAGGAAAGCAGACACTCCCCCCCAGCTGAGGACGGCCCTCCCCTCCCCTCCCCTCCCCCTACTCATCCAACTGCACGTTCCACTCCCCTGACTTCAGTCCCTGGTTCAGGAAGTACGACCTCTATGGTTCCGATCGGACTGAATCCAGAACGCTTGCTAGAACTGCTACAGATCCAGGGCCACGGAGAGGAAAGTCAGCTCTGAGATCAAGCATCTGTCTGATACCCGGGCCCCTCCCACCTGATTTTCAAGGAAAAGGGCACGGTGGCCACAGGTAGCGGTTTGGATGGACAGAGGAGGATGGGGAGAGAACAGAGGCGGGTGAGAAAAGGACCGATGGCTTCAAGTTTCCTAGAAGCTTTTGGCGAACTGAGAGTTCATCCTCAGTCCCTAAATGGTTGACTCCCCGCCCGCCCTTGGGGAGTATCTGAGCCTCACCGCTCCTTATGCTAACACACACATGACAGGAGGTTGGTCCTGACAGGGGGATGCTGTATTTCCTGCCGCAGTTCCCTCGTCTTCCCTTCCCCACCAAAAAGTATCAACACGGAAGCCCACATTTCCTCTTTTCCTTCCTGCCCACTCGTTTTCTGCCAATGACTCCCACTGGACCCTGTACAACGCTCTCCAGGAGTAGGACTCGATGACTGCACATAAAAACCACGTGAAGAGCTCTAAAGAACAGACTTGTGGTGGCCAAGGGGGAGGGGTGATGGGAGGGATGGAGGGAGAGTTTGGGGTTAGTAGATGCAAATTAGTATATATATGATGGATAAACAACACGCTCCTACTGTACAGCACAGGCAACTGTATCCAATATCCTGTGATAAACCATAGTGGAAAAGAATATGAAAAAGGATATATATATATATAATATATGTATATATTATATATATATATAAAACTGAGTCACTTTGCTGTACAGCAGAAATGAACGCACCATTGTAAATCAACTACACTTTAATCACTTTTTAAAAAATGACATCTCAACCCCACCCCCTGCCCCTAAAGCTCTCATTTAATTATCCAAGGATGTGGTCAGGCCATCGGGAGTTTAAAAAATTCTAGAAGATTTTAACGTACACCCAAGGCTGAGAACCAGTGTACTGTTGGACAGCTGATACACATGACGTCTGAATCGCTAAACGCAATGGCTTTTTCTCAGCTGTCTTTACTGTCAGCTGAACTGGTGGGGAAAATAGAAGGAATAATATTTTCTTCTTACTAATAATTCTACGAAGTTGGAAATAAGAGAAATAATCTTTTTGTCATTAATAATTCCCTGAATGTGGAGGAAAAAAACTCTGGGAATGTGGACATGAGCATGATGGTTAAAGTGCGAGAAGTTAAAGGGAAAAAATACTGTTTAAGAAAGTACATCTTAGGGAAATACTGAAGGGCAAAGAGGAGAAATTACTTTGTATGAATTGTCAACAAACTCCTCTCTACTGTAAAAGTCTGAAATGGGTCTATATACTTGTGCGTAAACCTACTTATTAGTAAACTTTAGGAAAAGCTCTCTAAGGTGTTTCAGTTTCTTAAAATTTGTGTTGGGAGGTGGTGTGTGTATGTGTGTTAAAAGAAAACGTGAGATAACAGAATTTATCATTTTTTGTGCAGTTTTGGAGACAGAAATGATCATTCTAAAAAAATAAAGGTTTGGAGTTCCCGTCGTGGCTCAGTGGTTAACGAATCCGACCAGGAACCATGAGGTTGCAGGTTCAATCCCTGACCTTACTCAGTGGGTTAAGGATCCAGCATTGCCGTGAGCTGTGGTGTAAGCTGCAGACACGGCTTGGATCCTGCATTGCTGTGGCTGTGGTGTAGGCCGGCGGCTACAGCTCCGACTAGACCCCTAGCCTGGGAACTTCCATATGCCGCGGGTGTGGCCCTACAAAAGGCAAAAAGACAAAAAAATAAAAAATAAAGGTCTGTATTAGTGTTCACAAGTAACAAATAACTAAAAGGCATTACTAGTAGAAAAGAAATTAAGAAGATCTCTTTCTGTAGCAGAAATAACACTAATATCATTACAAATGTTATGAGCACATACCAGGAGCCGGTATTAAGCCTGTAACTTGCATGATCTCACTAATCCCCATGAACCCTGTAAGTGGGAAGAAACTTCATTATTCCCATTTTAGAGATGAGGACAACTGAGGTTTAGAAAAGGCAGGCAACTGACCCCGTGTGCACGTGGCAGGAACAGTTTATTTGAAATCAGCTCTGTCCAATTCCAGAGCCTGTGTTCTTAACTGTTATGCTCTTTAATAAACCGTTACAGATTCAGCAAAATTAGTTTAATTTTTTTCAAATCCACAGACACACGAGGCTGTATTTTTAAAAAGTCACTGGCAAATTAACAGAGAACGTTTTGGGCTCTTACAGGACAGCAAGAACAGAAGGCGAGGGCAAGCTGAACCTAAAATGTAAAATCCATAACCAGTCACCCTGGGGCATCCCCATAAACGTTTATTGGTAATGATGGAGAAATTACGATTTTATACTATTCTTGATCTGGGCTATTTTTTGCAACTTTAAAGTCCTCCCTTTGCGAATATATTTCCCCATAACCCTGCCTTTCCTTTCCAAACCACCACTAGTCACTCAGCCAAAGTCTTCTCTAGCTAAAGGTGGCTTAGCAGATTCCCAGCTCCTCATGAAGTCATTTTTGTTTAGAACACACACACACACACCACAGGCTGGCTCCCATGGACGTGAAAACGGGAGCTTTGAAGGGAGAAATGATGGCAGTCTTCTCCATGAGCACTCACCTCTTAGCTCCTAACTAATGTACAGATAGCTGCTCTCCATGATGAGCCAAACTGGAGCTTCTCTCCTCCTAGGCAAGTACCATATTCTATCCACCACTGTCTCTCTACTGCCCAGCCCATGTGGTACAATCCATGTAAGTATCTGCCGAGCTTATGTAAAGTTCGATACTCACCAAAATCCTACGGTACTTATAGGAGGTAAGAAGACACGCTGGATTTCATGAGCGTACTTTTCCTACTGGAAGTCCCAGATATATTTGTTTATATCTTACAAAATGTAATCGGTGATGGAGAGGAACAGAAGATCAGGAAAGGAATATTTTGTGTTTTGATTATGACCGGATATTTTTATAGCTCTCGGGGATAGTAGACATTATTTCCTATTTTACATTAGCTAAGATACATTAAAGATGATTGCCCATCGGGGTAAATAACTATTCTTCATTTAAGTGTAATCCCTTCTTTAAAATTTAGGCATGTTGGGTTCTCTGAAAGTTTCCGAGGATGCACTCAGAGTCACGTTCATGAAAAATATAAAACACTTTTAGGTATGAAAAGAGTGTTAGGAATCTATCATTCCCATAACCACATGGATTTCGACTTGTCTGTTTCCAGGCGGACGAGCTTACCATGGCTGTTCCCCACGTGAACTGTTCAGATCCTCCTCCCTGAAGAGGATGTGACCACAGAAACAGGGTTTTCCAGAAAAGCTTATTCAACAAAATTAAGGAAAGATCCTGCATTACATATCAGAAGGTAAGAGGGCTACTGTCCTCCGCGTCCCTTGCCACCCAGTCATTTAAGGAGGGAACATGTGTGCCACTCCTCACCCAGGGCCCACAGTCCACACCCGGGTCAGACATCACTGACCGATTACCACATCCTTCCACTCTGAGCCCAGGAGCCTTCTCTACACACACTCTAGGTAGCTCCCACCAAGAGGGGTGGGGGTTGCATGTGAGCTAAAGGCTGTCTGCCCTGGATTAACTATAGCTGACCCTTGAGCAACAGGGGTTTGAACTGTGTGGGTCCACTCAAAAGCCAATTTCTTTCAATAGTAAATACTAAAATACTACACGATCCCCGGATATGGAACCGCAGGTACAGGGTAAACGCAGATATATGGAGGGCCAGCCATAAGTTTCGGGCAGAGGATCAGCACCCCAATGCCGTGCTGTTTACGACTTGATTGTAATTTGTCTCTTTTCTTCATTACTAAGTGAGATACATCAGAAAGAGAAAGGCAAAGACCATATGATATCACTTATATGTAGAATCTAAAATATGGCACAAGTGATCCTATCTGTAGAACAGAAACAGACGCACAGACATAGAGAACACACTTGTGGTTGTCAAGGATGGGGGGGGATGGACGAGTTTGGGGTTAGTAGATGCAAACTCTTACGGTGGGAATGGATAAGCACTGAGGTCTTGCTGTACAGCCCAGGGAACTCTATCCAGTCTCTCGGGATAAACCACAGTGAAAGATACTATAAGAAAAGGACTGTGTATATACGTATGACTGAAATCCGTACAACATTGTAAATCAACTATAATTTTTTAAAATGTAAAAAAAAAAAAAAAAAGAGTCACTTGCATATTGTCTAATTTTTTATCTGTTAAAAATGTCATCACTTTTACGATGTAAACTCGCTGAGGTCAGGACTCTATCCAGGGAGCACTGTCTCGGTGTTTTTATCAAATTTTTATTGGTTACATACTTTTCTCAGGGGCCATATCCCAAGGGCAGGGAGAAAATATCTCATTTTTATGAGATTACTGAAAGTTTAATCAATGGACAAAAACACTGTCTCTGAGAAGGTATTACTTTTCTTTAACATTTCAAAAATATGGTCACTGTTGTGTTAAGTATAAACGTTATAAGAAAACATTTATTTATGGACAATATGAAACAAGAAGTGAGAAGAAAATGATATTAGGACATATTTGCTCATATTCACAGTCTGACACTGTTAAGCAACAGTTTTTAAAGGGTAAATTTGGAAGAAAAAAGGACATAATTATAACAGTTTTATAAAAGTTGAATTCGTGTTTTCTCTGTTAAAAAAAACAAACGTGTTCGCTTTGATACGATTTAGATTTCATTTTGCTCATGTGAGACTTAAGGCGAATGTGCTCTTATTTGGTACATCTTAAACTTGGCAGCATATACATCTAGCAATCTTTACACAGTATGTCCTATTTCATTAAAGATTCATAAGCAAACACGACATATGGCTGATCACCCAACCTCTAAAAAACCTGATGCTACAACTCTGTCTATTAATACTTTAAAAGAAGCTACTTCAAAGATCACTTTTTTTTTTTCTTGTACCCACAGCACATGGACGTTCCCTGGCCAGAGGCTGAATTGGAGCTGCAGCTGAGGGCTACACCATAGCCACGGCAACACCGCATCTGAGCTGTGACCTACACCACGGCTTGTGGCAATGCCAGATACTTAACTCCCTGAGGGAGGCCAGGGATCAAACCCACATCCTCACAGAGACAACGTCAGGTTCTCAACCCACTGAGCCACAATGGGAACGCCCAAAGATCACTTTTATTTAGGATGCTAATTATATAGCTTAGAGGAAAAATCAGTTTCTTTTCAGTGATCCTTCTCCATATCATCTCACTAGATTTTTAAAAAATAATTACATAATGAAAAGAAAAATGTGAGTGCCACTTTCTAATACAAATTAAGCATTATTAATTAACTTGTAGAAAACTGATGATTCCTCCACCTAAACGAACACATCCCCTCATCTGGAAGTTGTATCTGCTTGGCTTCATCACATTCCCACTGATGTTACATGACCTGAGGACTTACAAGGTTCCTTAGACATCTAGAGGCAACTCCTGAACCATAAATAAGAGAAAAGTTGGCTTGAATCAAGACATTTCTTCCATGTGATTATGGCAGCAAAGTGACGAGTAAATTCAGGAGAGATCATGATGATAAATGGTGACAGCAATACAGTACAGAAACATCACTGCATATCTTCTGCCTGCTCTATGCCATTCTAAAAGCTCAACATTATTGGCCCATTCAAACATAACTGAGTTGGATACCACCAGGCGGAAAAGAGGGGAGAGAGAGAAGAAATTTGTGTAAGACCACACTTTTAGCAGCGCATGGGCTGATTCTGATCCCTACTGGTTTTTCGAAACGAGGTAAGAGAAGAAAAATGCAGGTTGTGACCCATCATTTTTTTCCACATCAAAAACTCCATAAGTATTGCTCTTTTCAGAAAGACCTTTTACTCTGGATGGGACGGTCATGCTGCTGGCTCCTCCAAACAGTATTCCTGAATCTCGCCTGGAGACCTGAGGGCTTCCCTTTCCTGACTTCCTATTACACACACACACACACACACACACACACACACACACACACGCACATGTCTCCCTACCCATCCTGTATGCAGCAATAACTACACAGTTTCTTGAAGTTGGGGACCACATTTTTGTCCCGTTATCCTTACACCTTGCACGTTTGCATGGCTCACTGATTAAACTTGTGTTCTGGTTTTAGGACCCCTCAATGGCTCTTTAAGGAGCAAGGCTGGCATGGGAAGGGGTTGGAGGGCGGGGTTGTGACTTTCTGCCCCAACGCCCACAGTGGCTGGGACCCTCTGGCTACGTCTCCGGAGTATGCTGTAGTTCAGGAAAGCTGCAGGAAGAACACTGGCATATGGCCTCTAGGTCTCAAAAGAAGCCCCGGAGCTGCAGGGGGAACAGAGGAGGAGAGAGCCAAAAACCAGACTGTGAAACAGAAAGGAAACCGGCTGAGAAGCGCTGGTCTGGAGCCAAAGGCACTGAATGTTGTGCTTTTAAAAGGACTCTATCCTGGCCCCCTGCGGTGAGGGAGAAGAAGGATGGGTGGCCTCCTTCAAGTCTCCAGCCTCTGTGGCCCAGCGAAAAAAAAGAGGAGATTGTTTGGGGGAGAACTATTGTTCTGAAAAATGCCCACATCTTAATCCTCAGAAACGGCGCATATTTAGCTTTAATATGGCAAATGCGACTTGACAGCAATGATTAAAGACCTTGAGATGGGAGGCATCAATCCAGGCAGGCCCCATCTAATTACAGAAATCCTTAAATTTGGAGAACGTTCCCCAGCTGCGGTCAGGGAGAGGGTGAGGTGACTCCAGGGGGAGACAGAGACTCAGCCTTGCTGGCCCTGAACGTGGAGGAGGCACCACGAACCAAGGAACGTCAAGAGCCTCCAGAAGCTGGGGAAAAACAAGGATGACCCTAGAGGATCCTCCAGAAGAGAATCCAGTCCTGCTGACACCTTGCTGTTAGCCACGTGGGACGTGTGTCAGACTCCAGACCCACACACTGCAAAATGATAAGTGGGTGTCGTTTCCAGCCACTACGTTCGGGGTAATGTGTTACGGCAGCAATAGAAAAGTATACACGAGGGACTTCAAGGTCATGTCTGCTCCTGGAGGGTGGAGGGAAAAGCTGCAGAGGCCCCCAGTCAGTGTGTCACATCGGGTCCTGACAGCTCCACAAAGGCTGAAAGGAACTGGAAGGAAAACTTCAACGCAGGGAATTAGAGCAAGACCAGCAAGAACGCCTGATGCAAAGCGTGAGAGGCTAGAGCTTTTTTCATCTTTGGAGGACTGCTGCTCGTTTTGAACACCACCCCATGCTTCTCCTGCAGGAAGCCTGATTTGAGCCAACTTAGAACATCTGAAAACAAACAGAATCAAAGCCACTCTGTGAGGCGCTGCTAAGCGGTTTCTGCTGTCCATGGCGCTCCAAGGTCAGAGCCGTCTGTGCGAAGCTTTCTGTAACCAAACCTGCGCCCGGGTGGCAGGGAGACAATAGCCAGCCACCGAGGGCTTCAAGCAAGTAAGATTGCCTTCCTCTGATTTCTGCCAGTACTTCTAGGCAAAGAAAGCAGAAATCACAAGACCAACCTTAGTAGTATGAAACAAGAACTCTCTGTGGGCTGTATCTTGATTTCACAATTGTCTCCATTAATTAAGAGTGAAGTTGGACTGCAGGAAGGCTGGCCATCACACACACGTTTGCTTATGCTGTGACCCATCACATAATTGTATGATGTGAACCGAGCGGTTGCTGGGAAGTTAAGCTCTAATGGAAAGAAGGATATTTTCATCCTTGTAAAATGTTAGAATAATGACTATGTACTAAGCGGGAGGGAAAAAAATCCCTGATGTAAAACGAGAAAAAAATAACCAGTTTGTGTTGGAGTTTCATTGAATATTTTGTCTCGTAATGATCCAGAGCTAGAGTTTCTCTTATAAACAAATTAAATCATTATGATTCAAGGAAACTCTAAGACAAGTATAGCTTAAGTTCTTAAGATGATTGGACTCCCAATTAAAAAATAGCCCATTGAGGTCTGTAAATGTTTTAACATCTGTTTTATGATTTAACTGTCAAACTCAGTTATCCTCAACTTGAGACTGTACTACCTAGCGAAGCCCCCCTACCAGTTACTTTCACGGTTTCAGAACTTTCACATTACAGAATACGTAGGAAACCACAGAAGTCGCTCCACTCTAGCAACTTGCCTGATGAGAGCGGCATTCTGGATAGAGATTTTCACTTTTTAAAAGGCTCCAACTGATAAAGGATTTGTCCTTATAGAATCTCCTGCAGACCCATTTGTGGTCTGACTTATGATACGGACAGAAAGCAAAGAGAATGAAATGGTTGTTTCTTCTGTGCCTAGGACATGTCAGGTATTGCGGTGGATGCTTTACACATTTTACTCTTTGAAGCTTCCTGGTGGCACATCCAGTTAAGTATCCGGCAGTGTTGCCACTGTGGCGCAGGTTCGATCCCTAGTCCGGGAACTTCCGCATGTCAGAGGCACTGCCTCCCCCACCTCAAAAAGAATTTCCATTGTCCCAGGGAAACACTATGAGCTCGTTTCTATAGAAGAAAAAAACGCAACAGGCTAAAGTACAGTATGCCACTTTCCCTCTAACTAAAACAGCTCTAAGTTAGTGCTGTACAAGTCAACATTTCAAAGAAATAGTTTCATACAATTCATGATGAGGCTACAGAAAGTATGAAACAAAAAGGCTAGGTAAGAATGCCTTCTTGCCTCTCAGATTTACTGTCGGTGATCCATATTTTTTTAATAGCACCACAAAATAACCAATAGGGTTACCATAAAGAAATATTTTACATAATAACAGCAGGTACACAATAGATTATTTAATCTGGGTAAAATTATAAAAATCATGTGTGTGCCTATGTACACTATAAGTATACACACATATATGTATATATCTGAATGCCAAGCTACATTAGTAAATAGAAAATCTGCCTAGTTTTCTCATTTAATCTGAATAGTACTGTTTAACAGTTATATGTATAAGGTGTTTAACCTTACTGTGAATATATAAAGTAATGATCAAAGTTAGTAAACTCTGATGTAGAAAATATATTTGAATACACTTTATGTCAAAAAATCAATATTAGCAAAATTCTGCTCTTTCATATCTGCTGAGGCTTGACGTTGTGAATACACTAAATAGTCAACAAGAGAAAAAGGTTTAAACTATTCTTATATAATGGAATACCTTACAGCCATTAAACAATATTTTTGCACATTATTAAGGATATAGGACATCATGATATATTGCCAAATGGGGGGAAAAAAAACATGAAACAAAAGACAGAGAGACAGACACAAACACACACACAGGAAGATCCCAACAGTGTACAAAAAAAAAAATGACATACCTATACATTTAGGCACACAGGGACAAATACGATAAGGGATTGTCACTGCTTCATGGACCTTACAGCTTAGTGTTATCTTTTCCATTTTCCTAAGTTTTCTCATTTTTTTCCATTTTATATTATAATTAATGTGTATGTTTTTGTTTTATTTCTCATTAGATTAGACGGCAGGCTTTTAGGAGCCAGGGACTATCCTTAGTTGCAATTGCAGAGATCTTTGTGCTATCTGGCACTCACAAAGTTTTGCTGGATTAAATTGAATGAAGTGTAAGGTAGTTTTCGATTTTAAGAATAGTTTCTATATCTTTTAAAGTTTGCCTTTATTTGAAGATATTTACAGCAGTCAGCAGTACAAAGCACATCTGGACAGCATTCCATCTTCATGGATTATCTACAATTTCAATAATCTTTTTCTCTTTAAATGGTTTTAGATCCTAATTTAGAAAAAAATCTACTTCACTGTGGTGTGTGTACTTCATATTCTGCACAAAAGAATGAGACAAGAACAAAAGTCAATTTGGACATCCAGGTCATGTCCCATATTAAAATTAAATGTGCCTAAAGTGAACCCAAATAATTTTTAAATTTTCTATGCTCTCTATATTTTATAAAACTACATTAAAAAAATTACCCTTTCAGTGTGATATGAATATCTTTCACTAGAAAGTATTTTTGTAATCATTACCGGACACATCTGGAGCCTTTTAAGTTTCAATTTACTGAAATTTTAAAAGGGAGGCATGCTCTTTCATGGGGATGTATGTGAAAAAATGCAATAGAAAATCATTAGTGCTGTGAAGCATAGAAAACTTACAGGGGTGAGGAGACACTGAACAGTGGAAACAGTCCAATTTTAGCATATGGGAAAAAGAGAAAATACAAACAACTTACTGCATTCCTATGATGTATCTGGCAACGCACTAACGCGTTTTGCATATACCGCCTCATGTCATTCCCGTGTGTTGGACTGATCGCCATTTTTCAAGTAAGAAAATTGAGATTTATCAAAGAAAATAACTTCCCCGAGAAAACACAGCTACTGCATGATATATTCTAACCCCATTCAGTCGAATGAAATAAAGCCTTTTGCTCCAATGTCATCATGCCTCTTGGAAAAGGACACGTGGTGAAGACCCGTGGAAGGGCCAAGGGGCAGGTCTCAGAATGAGTGGCTAGCTATGTCATTTCAGTGACAGGAGAGGCTCGAGGACCCGCTTCAAGGGTAGAGAGGGAGCTTCATGAACAGATCTCAGAGGGGCTGGGGCTGGGCCTGATGAGGGATCTTTCTGGAAGGTGACCTCTACCCTCCCCCAGCCTCATGGTAAGCACCAGTCAGAAAGATGCTGTGGTTTACTCGTTCCAGCCACTAGCTCTTGACTCGCAGGCAGGCTCGGAGCCAGGCTCCAGAAGACTCTCCAGTAGGCAGCCAACTCAAAGGAAGCAGCAGGTGTCAGGAAGAAGCCAAAGGGAACATTCACGCCTGGTGTCAGTCCACGTTGGCAAAGGCAAAGCCGTGCCTCCGGGGAGAGCGAGCTGTCAACACCTGACTTACTCCCGTCCAGTAAGTTTCTGTATCATTTTCCATTCAGGAAACAAAATCCTTTATCTGCGTCTAATGGTGTCTTTCCATCAATACACATCCGGTCGCCCCAACCTTGCAAAGGTCATCAAATACCTACTTCCTATGAATGGAATTCCCATCATGTCAGCCCTAGCTTATCTGCTTACCTGCCCAGTTCAAGGTTCCTCATTCTTCAAATCTCAGAGAAAATCCTACTTTCTTTAGGAGTCTTACGGACGGGTTTTCTCTTAGCTTCATTCAGGCACCTTTGCTCGATACTTAAATTGTGCTGTGTACACAGACCCATGGTACTGGTATCTGACAAATGTCTCTCCCCACAAAACTGCTATCTTTGACCAGATGGTTCTTTCAGTCCCAGCCTTTAAAGAAGGCTCCATATTCACTTCTGAAATAAACCTACTAGTCATTGTTTTTTTCACTTAAGGAACATATTGTTTAAACACCAGCAATTTAACACCGAGTTAAAATTGATACAAAATACATGCAAAAGATGACACGCTGATGAAAGCGTTTTGAGAAAAAGAATAACAGTGTAAAGAAATAAAAACAGGAGTTCCTGCTGGAGCGCAATGCGTTAAGAATGCGACTGTAGCACCTCAGGTTGCCGCAGAGGCGTGGGCTTGGTCCCCAGCTCAGTGCACTGGGTTAAAGGCTCTGGCATTGCTGCAGCTGCTCTGTAGGTCACAGCTGCAGCTCAGATTCAGTTCCTGGGCCTGGAACCTTCTATAGGCTTGGAGCCTCTCTTCTTAAGTGATTCACTGAATCTTCGCAATGACATTACCGAAGAAAATTCTGCTGTCTCCCGCGTTTTCCAGATGAGGAAACTGAAGCCGAGGAAGATTAAATAACCCTCACCTCGCAGAGCAAACAAGGGATGGAGCTGGGATTTGTATTCAGGCTCATTGCCCTGAGCCACTGTCAGTCAAAGGCCTCCCTGTGGGTGATTTATATATGCTTTTCCCTTTAATCCCTGAAAGCAGGCTGTAAGATAGGAGTAACATGCTAGGAGGAGGAGTTGGGTTGAACCTACTTGATCTGGTCCCAGGATCTGCAGTGGGGCATGGGGGAGGCGCTGTCGGGCCACGTGTCTGAGTGCCTGGTGGGGAACACAGCGCTGAATGGTGCCAACATTATCCACTCATCGCTGCTCCTTCAATAGGCAGCAGAAATTATCCCTCACCTAGTGCCGCCTGTTTGGAGTATCTGGGGTTCTAATTCTTCCCCAACATTTTAGAATTAACTTGTCAAGTTTCAAGGAAAAAAAAAAACTACTTGGATTTTTGTTTGAAGTTGGGCTGGCTCTATAGATAATTAGATAACAACTTACTATTATTACGAAGCTCCATATCTGTAAACATAATCTTTTTTATAAAAAAAATCACTTAAAATTGTTTTTCTAATGATTTAAAGTTGCATAGTTTTTCATAAAGTTCTCTCTCTCTCTTTTTTTTTTCTGTTTTTTGTCTTTTGTCTCTTTAGGGCCGCACTCGCGGCATATGGCATAAGGAGGTTCTCAGGCTAGGGGTCCAATCGGAGCTGTAGCCTCCAGCCTACACCACAGCCACAGCAATATGAGATCCGAGCTGCCTCAGTGACCTACACCACAGCTCTCAGCAACGCTGGATCCTTAACCCGCTGAGCAAGGCCAGGGATTGAACCTGTGTCCTCATGGATGCTAATTAGATTTGTTTCCGCTGAGCCACAACAGGAACTCCAAGGTCTCCTTTTCAAAGATTATTTTCACATATCTATAATTGCTACTGTAAATCCTGATGTTTATTTTAAAAGTTATACTTTCAGTTATATTTGATGTTTAAAACAACCCTTAAATTCTCCAATTAAATTCTTTTTTTTTTTTGTCTTTTGTCTTTTTAGGGCCATACCTGTGTCATATGGAAGTTCCCAGGCTAGGGTTCGAAGCTGAAGCTGCCAGCCTACACCACAGCCACAGCCACAGCCACACCAGATCCAAGCCACGTCTGTGACCTACACCATAGCTCACAACAATGCTGAATCCTTAACCCACTCAGCGAGGCCAAGGATTGAACCTGCAACCTCATGGATGCTAGTTGGGTTCGTTAACTGCTGAGCCATGACAGGAACTCCCTCCAATTAAATCCTAGAAGCAATATATAGATTAAATTGGTTTTTTTCATATAGAAAATCATACCCTTTGTCAACAAGTGATTTTTTTTGGGGGGGCTGTTCCCGAGGCATGCAGAATTTCCCAAGCTGTGGATCAAACCCAAGCCACAGCAGCAACTCAAGCCACAGCAGTGAAGCCATGAAAACACCAGATCCTTAACCCACTGTGCCACCAGGGAACTCCCAATATTCTTCTTTCTTTCTCTTGTTCTTATACATTTATGATCCTATTCTCATCCTACAATACTGGCTGGGACATCTAGTACAACAACTAGTCTCAGTGTTTTTCCTGGTTTCTGATTTCAAAAGTAATGCTCCTAATGTTTACCATTAAATACAAGGGTTTGTTGTAGGTTTTTGGTAGATAACCCTCACCAGGTCCAGGAAGTTACTAATTTGCTAAATTTATTTTCTTCTTTTAATTGTTATCAAGTGCTGAAAAATTCTGAATGCTCTTTCTGCATTCATTAAGATGATTATATAGTTCTTCTTCAACTGGCAGCCACAGTAATGAATTCTATTAAAAGACTGTCTAATGTTAAACCAATCTGCCATTCCTGGAATAAATTCAACTTGGTCTTGAATATTTCTGGATTCAGTTTGCTATATAAACTTTGTATCTAAGTTTAGGAGTGAGATTGGCCTGTAGTGTTCTCTTGTTGAACTGTCCTTGTCTGGCTTTAAAGTGATACTAACTTCATAAGATGAGAGGGACCAAGTTCTTTTTCTCTTTCTCAAAATTCTTTCTTGAAGAGTTTGTCTGCAACACTGAACTCTGGTAGAACTTACCTAAAACATCAGTTGGGCTTGATGCTGTCTTGAAAGGAAGATAAACTATTGACTGGATGTCTTTCATACTGCAAGAATATTCGAGTTTCCTTTTTTCTCTTTTGTCAATTTATCTTTCTAAGAAAGTCAGGACTACAGTTAATTGACATTCACAGACATCAAATTCATAATCGGGGGGGCATTAGAAAACAAATAAAAATGCAGAGTAAATCCATTAAATCAGACACAGAAATCCAAAATCCTAAATCTGACAAAGGTAAAAGATGATCAACTGATGACTCTACCTGACCAAGGAGAGCAGTGGAAGTCAGACCTGCCAAAAGCCTCTTATAAGAACCAAGGAGGGAGTTCCCTGGTGGCTCAGTAGGGTAAGAATCTGGCATTGTCACTGCTGTGGCACGGGTTCAAAAAAAAAAAAAAAAGGAAAACACCATAACATTGATAACATGTCCACATTCTTATACTCTTTGGACATTTTCACAAATGCAGTTTAGAGTATTTGATCTTAGGATGGTAACTATTGAATTAATCACTTGTTATTACCATACCATTCCTTATCTTCAGCAAATTACAGATTTTTTAAACTTTATTTCTTTGCAATATTCTTTTGTGTTCATACGAAACAAGCTTTAGTTTAGTTCCATCTTTAATCAGTGTCCTAACTTAAAGACGTTGATCAAACTGCATAAAACTATGACACTAAGTCATGCCGCACTCTAAAACTGAGCATTAGGTTTTCATGTATGTCGATCAGAAAAAAAACTACAAATCCATATATATGTGTGTGTGATCTGCTTCAGCAAGATATTTTGTCTTCCTTCAAATTTCTGAAAAGAAAGGTGAAGTACAGCAAAATAGATCTAAGGAAGCCCTAAGTTAAAAATGTGGTACAACCACTATGGAGAACAGTATGGAGGTTCCTCAAATAACTAAAAATACAACTACCATATAATCTAGCAATCCCACTCCTGGGCATATATCCAGAGAAAACCATGACTTGAAAATGTACACATACCCCAATTATTTACAATAGCTAAGACCTGGAAGCAACCTAAATGTCTGTTGACAGAGGAGTGGATAAAGAAGATGTGATACATATATGCAATGGAATATTACTCAGCCATAAAGAAGAACACAATAATTCCATTTGCAGTAATATGGATGGACCTAGAGATTACCAAACCAAGAGACATTAGACAGTGAAAGACAAACATCATATGGTATCACTTATATGTGGAATCTTAAAAAAGGATACAGGGAGTTCCTGCTGTGGCTCAGAGGAAACAAACCTGACTAGTATCCATGAGGATATGGGTTGCATCCCCAACCCCGCTCAGGGGTTAAGGATCCAGCATTGCCATGAGCTGTGGCTGTGGCTGTGGCTGGCAGCGATAGCTCTGATTCGACCCCTAGCCTGGGAACTTCCATATGATGCAGGTGTGGCCCTTAAGAGTGAAAAAATAAAATAAAATTTAAAAAATGATATAAATGAACTCATTTGCAGAACAGAAACAAACTCACAGACTTTGGAAACAAATTTATGGTTGCCAAAGGGAATATGTGGGGGCAAAGATGGACCGGGGGTTTGGGGTT
Organism: Catagonus wagneri; assembly: GCA_004024745.2. NCBI lineage: Eukaryota > Metazoa > Chordata > Mammalia > Artiodactyla > Tayassuidae > Catagonus > Catagonus wagneri. The sequence goes on from PVHT020000080.1 coordinate 17,892,705, forward strand.
GGCATATGCACACTCCTGTACGTGGAATGGAAGGTCAGCGGGGACAGCTGTGCAGCACAGAGAACTCTACTCAATATTCTGTGATGATCTATATGGGAAAAGAATCTGAATGAGAATGGATGTGTGTATATATATATAACTAAATCACTCTTCTGTACAGCAGAAATTATCACAACATTGTATATAAACTGTACTTCAAGCAAACTTTAAAAGGGACTATAAGAAACAAAACTTGCCTTTTCACTGCTGAATTGGTTAAACAAAATTTACACAGCAACACTTCAGGAAACCTCTGACTAGAGAATCATCTTACCTTAAAGAGCCCTTCAGAATCTTGGAAGAAAAAAAAAAATCACTGCTTCCTATGTTTTCTAAAACACCATAAGGGATTTGGAATAGAAAACTTATACTTTCTAAAAGCCTTCTAAAAAGTACTCCAGTGAACATTTTCAGGCAACAACAGCTGTCCTCCAAGCGACACCTGTCCATTTTAAGACCAAGATAAATTCCATCAGTGGTCACAAAGTTCTACCAAGCAATTCAATGGTCAACCCCACAACCGAAAGGAATTTCAAAATCAACTAAGAAGGCCCCCAAATGACACTTAAATGGCCTATAGAAAAAAAAAATTAAGGCATATGAAAGAAATAGCAGGAGCTCTTTCATGGCGCTGTGGGTTGGGTTAAGGACCTAGCGTTGTCACTGCAGCGGCCTGGGTTGCTGCTGAGGCGCGGGTTTGATTCCTGGGCCGGGAACATCCACATGCCATGGGCTTGGTAGAAAGAACGGAGAGGGAAGGAGAAGGAAAGGGAGAGGAGGGAGGGAGGGAGGGTGGGTAAGTGAGGAAAGTGCTGGCTGCGCAGGTGGCGAGTGGGGGAGAATTCATTAATTGAGAGGAAAGACGAAGAATAGTAAAGATGGAATATCTGAAGGTCTCAACAGCATTCACAGATGGTGTTCAACTGCATCCAGTTTTCCTTGAGCTGTTCAGAGGTCGTGTCCAATTTTCACACTCTGACATTTCACAGGTTCCTGCCACCTCCATCACCGTCGTGCAGGCTGAAAAGGAGTTGGCCCATTTCCCTACCACATCAGCCTAGGCAAACAAACCAATCTAAGAAGGTTTATGTCTCCCCCCCTCTTCTCCCCACTGAAACAGACACGTTCAAGAGACACTATAAAGACGGTATAATAACAAGCCGGTTACAGCAACAGGAAGCGGAAAAGAGAGCCGAGCCTCAGAACAGACCTGAGGTCAGGAAGTTGCCGCCTTCTCCCACGGCCAGAGGGAAACTCCCGGCTTAAGGACAGAACAGCACCCTCTCCTGGGGACTCAAGTTGTAAGCGCTGCCTAACCAGCAAACAAAACGCAGTCTCCCCGCGCTCCAAAGATCAAGTTCCCTAAAGGTTTTATGAATACATTGAGTCTATTCACAATTAATTCAGTAAAATAATCACAAGCAAAACTAAAAAAAAAAAAAAAAACAGGCACATGATGAGTCCAGAGAACTTGGTTAGTGACTAGAATTTACTTGGCACAGAATAGTCAGTTGTGCTGCCTTCTTCTTTTTTGCTTTTTAGGGCTGCACCTGCGGCATATGGAGGTTCCCAGCGGTCCTATGAGAGCTGTAGCTGCTGGCCGATGCAACAGCCACAATGACGCGGGATCCAGGCCGTGTCTGTGACCTACACCACAGCTCATGGCAATGCTGGATCCTTAACCCACTGAGTGAGGCCAGAGATCAAACCCACGTCCTTATGGATACTAGTCAGATTTATTTCCACTGCACCACCTTGGGAACTCCTAAATTGTGCTTTCTTAATCCTGTTTTTTTTTTTTTTTTTTTTTTTTTTT
>PVHT020000080.1:17900343-17967790 GCA_004024745.2 Catagonus wagneri
CCATACTAAAATAGTTAATGAATCACTCCAGATCCTTCATTTACCATTAGGGAACAAGGCCATTTTTTCCCCTTCAGCAATTATTTCAAAAAGCCAAACTCAGAAAAATCAAAAGTTGTTATTAATAGAGACAGTCATTTTATTGCTCACTGATTGGCAGATCAGTGAAAAGTTTTTGTGAAGCATATGAAGTCATATAATTTCATATTTTCATTTTCATTTTGTACATAACACAAAAGCCTAAACGCTCAATTTGGATGGAAGGGAAGCATTTTAAATTATTTTAAATACATTCAGTACTTGATGTTTTCAAACTATTAAGGATGACTTCATTTCTAACACGATGAATAGCAAGTTATTTCATGATTCCCAAGTAGTTTGCCAATAATTAAAATGAAATTACACGTGAGAAAAAGCAGAAGCAGCCGTTTGCGAAGATAACTTGTCCTAAATTCCTTTTTTTTTTTGGCTGTATGTGGAAGTCCCCCGGTCAGGGATGGAACTCACGCCACAGCGACCCGGGCCACTGAAGTGACAATGCCAGGTCCTTAACCCTCTGTGCCATCGGAGAACTCCTTAAATTCTTCTTTAACACTATATTTAAAAGAAATAATCACTAAACAATGAAATGACATTTATGTTCTTGAATTTCACTTTTTTTTTAACTTCTTGGACATTTAAGAGTTTCAAATTTTATTTAATAAGAATCCTTCCTGCATCGTTGTAGTTCCTTTGTTCATTAACCTTTACTTAGGTTAAAACCTTTACTAAGGTTTTTGTTTTTGTTTTTCACTTTTTAGGGCTGCACCATCAGCATATGGAGGTTCCCAGGCTAGGGATCGAATCAGAGCTATAGCTGACAGCCTACGCCACAGCCACAGCAACGCGGGATCCAAGCCACGTCTGCGACCTACACCACAGCTCACAGCAATGCCAGATCATTAACCCACTGAGCAAAGCCAGGGACTGAACCTGAAACTTCATGGTTCCTAGTCAGAGTCGTTTCTGCTGCGCCATGAGGGGAACTCCCTACTTAAGATTTAATTGCAAAATGTGGGAGGTGACATGTTCCCATGAAGAAACCTAAGTAGGTAATTATAATACATCCTGGTTTGCATGGAATGACCCCAGTTTATGCCTCTGTCTAAGTTCGGAAAATAAAGTACATGGTCACCTTTTCTCCGCTACCAGCTCAAGTCCTGTCTCCATGACAAGCATCCTATCCAGACAACAGGAAATGAAAACTGGTGGAAATGAGAACAACAGTTTTAACAGTTGCACCAAAAGAAGTGGGCCTAATTTCCCAACTCCCTACCAGGTGGCCTCTCCTTAGTCTGACACTGTGGTCATTTACAGTACATACTGAAGCTTTCTCTTTAGATAAACATACTCTAATAAAGACATCGGCTCTGTTTGATGTACAGATAACCAGAGGCTCCATGAAAACCAACGCAAATATGAAACCACACTTCAAATGCATACGGCACGAAAAGGAAAAGATCTGTATTATTACAGGTGATCATACTCCACTTCTGTGACACCAAGAAACAAACTTCCACTAATAAAAACCTTCACTAATAACAAACAACTTTGGATTTTATCTATGAAATAGTTAGCAGTTTTAAAACGTTCCAGACAATAGACAGTTGGCTTCACAGTGGTAAGGCAAAGGACTTTCAACAAACCAGTATTCACCTGAGAAGCCCACCTATCCTTCCCTGTGTCTCAAAAGAAGCATCTCTGTTTGTATACCATGGAATTCTATCCTTTCTGAAACATTGGTTTAAGGCTGTCTGTCTGCAAGGAAAAACAAAATTCGTTAGCCATTAGCAAGTGAGCCAAGCCTTCGTTGCAAAAAAACCTTTATAATAGAGCTAACATGACGATGACGCCAGTGACACCTCTGCTTCACATTCTTAGCTAAATGCCACTTCATCAGTGAAAAAGTAATGTCTAATTCTGATTCTGAGTAACAAGGCAAGAAAAGTCATACAAAATGAATTTTTCAAGTACTTAGCAAATTTCTTCAAATAGCATAATCAACATTTCAAAATGGGATGTTTTGGGAGTTCCCTGGAGACCCGGCAGTTAAGGACCTGGCATTGTCACTGCTGTGGTGTGAGTTCAGTCCCTGGCCTGGGAACTTACACATGCTGCGGGCGTGGTCAAAAAAGGGGGAGGCAGGAGTTCCTGTCATGGCTCAGCCGACATGAATCTGACTAGTATCCATGAGGATGTAGGTTCGATCCCTGGCCTCACTCAGTGGGTTAAGGATCTGGCGTTGCCATGAGCTGTGACGTAGGTTGCAGATGTGGCTTTGAGCTGGGATTGCTGTGGCTGTGGTGAAGGCCAGTGGCTACAGCTACAATCTGACCCCTAGCCTGGGAATATCCATATGCTGTGGGTGTGGCCTTAAAAAGAAAAAAAGGGGGGTGGAGCGGGATTTTTTTTTTTTAGGGCATTTGTTCTAAAGGAAAAAAAATGAAAATTGGGCTTACTCTTGGGATAAATCATTTTAAAATGTTTTATGGACCCCATTTTTTTTTTCACTGATATTTGGAAAATAATGTCTTTCTTAATTATGCATCATAATGATCCCCCTCGTCCATTTTAGCAAATTATCCTCTAACAGCATCATTAAAACCACTGTGAGCTGTGATACCCTCAGAGGAAATTAACAATGTAGGTAGAAGTTTTGCATAGAACACCCTATTCCATGATACCATTTTAAGAAACCATTGTCAAAAAAGTTAATTCATACATTTTTTATGGGAAGCACACACGCATGTCATCCTGATAGAAGATCCACTTTAAAAATGCTTTTCAAATGGTATTAAGCAATTTCATCATTTTAAAAATATCACTCTTGATCAACCATGTGAAAAGAAACATATGCCTACATCCGGCCTCCTTCGTCCACTGTCCTCCAGGAGAGAGCACATCTGATTTTTGCCGACTAGGATGGAGAAGGCTTTTGTAAGCAACCACAGTCTACAATGATGCTTAGTCTGTCCAGAGTGAGAGCAGAATTACGGTTTGGCTGCAAAGATCCACGGGTCTGCTGAGACCAGCATGCGGAATATTGTCAAGAAAAGCAAAGAGAAAAGAAAGGGAGGGAAAAGGCAAGAAGAAAGAAAAGGAGGGGAAAAAAGATACTGTGGTTCTCTTGGAGTTCCTGCTATGGTGCAGTGGGTTAAGAATCTGACTGTAGCAGCTCAGGTTGCTGGGGAAGTGCAGGTTCGATCCCCAGCCTGGCACAGTGGGTTAAAGGATCCTGCATTGCTGCAGCTGTGGTATAGGTCTCCTACCGCGTTGCCCATTAAAAAAAAAAAAAAATACCATGGTTCTCTGAAGGGCTAAAAAAGCATCCATGTCACATCCTTACTAAAGAAGGGTCAAGCTTCACCTGTGCTGCTGTGGTTTCCTTGAGAGTGTGAAGGCAGGTTAGTCAGCCTCCTAGTTTTATAAACTACAGGGGTTTTATTAAAACGAACACTGCACTGAAAGTAAGTATTAGGTACATCGATAGCTGCATACATAATAAAACATTCCATCACATTAAAAGCCTCTTTCATCAACATTTGTATAGTACTTCATTATTTTTTAAGGTACCTGAACTATGTTTTTGGAATTGCCACAGGAAAGCTGGTTTCAATAAAGTACAGGATTGTGCGATGTTGGAATATTACTCACAAAACACAGTCAATCTGGTCTGCTCTGCACACTTGGGTAGAAACCTACGCCCATAAAAGTTCACGGCTAAGAAAATAAAGCATAAATTTATTGTCAGAGTGTAGAGGCTGGAGATTTTTCTGTAATGAGCTGTACAGGTAAGATTATGTTTTAATTTTCTTAAATGTTAATATAGAAATAACCATTGATAATATTTCTAAAAGACTAGTAGAATAAAGGAGAAAAAATGGTGCTAGAACATTTAAAAAGACAAGGCATCTCAGGGAAAACTGAAATTGACTGGTCTAGAAAGCATTCAACAATACTGGCATAGTAAGTATTTTATAATATCTGTATTCTCAGTAGGGAATTTAAAGGTGGTCCAGGAAAGAAATGCAAAAATGTAATTATTATGAGGGTAAATTAATCCCATCAAGAGATAGGGAATAATCAATACTTGTTTTAAACAATGGCACAGGTATAATCACAGACAATATAAATGTGAATTTTGAAATGTTTGTCATCTCAAGACATTTCTTAAAACACAAATATTTAGACCCTCTTAAAAGTGTAGTCATGAATTACACCTTTTGCCTAATAATTCTGATAAAGACAAATAGATTCTTGGTGCCATTTGCAATATGAAACTACCTTAAACAGTAAATATCATTGTATGACCCTTTAAAGGGAAAACAGAAAGGTGCTTTAATCCTTCAAAAGGATTCAGAATTAAAGATAAAGTCTCTTTTTTAACATAACTTTAAACAAAATAATCAAATATTCAATACTTCCCCCATCAAAGACAATTTTCAATATTTCTGTAAGTGATAACCTCTCAAACACTTTCACTGCTAGATAAAAATCAAAATAATTATACACCAGATGATTTCTGCTTACAGCTTTCATTTTCAACTGCTTGTTTTGGTGGTAAGTGCTGATTGTAACTTGTCTTAATTTTCACAAATGTTTAGATTCTAATTGAGCAGAAAATTCATTAGTTAGTCTCCACTTTTGTGTCTGTTTTCAATTCAACCACGTTCTGGTGAGCTGTGAACTCATTCATAGAAATAGATAATGGGCCTTGTAAACTAACTGGAGCTGTAAAATTAATTACATGAAATTACCAAAATAAAATGGGTTTTCTTTTTCATTTGTTTTTGGTCTTTTTAGGGCCACCCCTGTGGCACATGGAGGTTCCCAGGTTAGGGGTCGAATCGGAGCTGTAGCCGCTGGCCTACACCACAGCTCACGGCAATGCCGGATCCTTAGCCCACTGAGCGAGGCCAGGGATCAAACCTGCATCCTCATGTATGCCAGTCAGATTCGTTTCCCCTGAGCCATGGAAACAACTTTGTCTTCACATTTTTCCAGCTACAGTAAATTTCTTTAAAATTCTGTTAAATGAAGGAGCGGAGCATGTACCCATGATGTGGCCCGTCTTCTTGGTCACCTTGTACAACATCTTCGGCAAAAATGGAGAAGCATATTAGGTCAATTAAGAAATTTTAAGCAGGTTTTTATCAGCAGTGTTTTCACTATCAATAAGGGCCCCCTGGAGATACTCCAAAACTAAATTTCTCAGTTTCTTTGTCGTGCCTCTTTGGGGGCAGTTGAGTTGCTGTTGTTGAAAGCTCATTTTGGGAGTTCCCATTGTGGCTAAGTGGAAATGAATCTGACTAGCATCCATGAGGACACAGGTTCAATCCCTGGCCTCACTCAGTGGGTTAAGTATCTGGTGTTGCTGCCGGTCGCAGACACGGCTTAGATATGTTGCTGTGGCTGTGGTGTAGGCCACTGGCTACAGCTCCGATTTGACCCCTAGCCTGGAAACCACCATATGTCGCAGGTATGGCCCTAATAAAAGACCAAAAAAATTTATATTTTTGGAGTGCCCTAGTGACTCAGTAGGTTAAGGATGGGGCACTGTCACTGCCATGGCTCTGATTACTGCTGTGAAGAGGGTTTGATCCCTAGCCTGGGAACTTCTTCATGCCACAGACATAGCCAAAAAAAAAAAAAAGTTTTTAAGTAAGAGAAACTATTTCACACCAAATAAGGAGATGAAATATTTAAAATCAACTACACTTTTCTTTGAGGATACAACCAGGTGTTCAAAAATTACTGCTTTGGAAAGAAACTCCAAGTTTTTAGGTGCTAAAATACAATTTAAAGACACCAAATCATAGGAATCACTAGCTTCTATAAGAAAGTAATGCTTTCCTTCAGAAAATCTACTTTGATCATTAAATGGTCAGCTCATTCTATTAAACCTCACTGGTAACTATACAAATGTAATTGTCTTTTTCAGCCTCACTAGACAATCATGATGAGGCAAAAAGCATCACCCTGTTATTCAAAACAAATAACCAAAAGGACACGAAGTAGAAATGTGAACAACGACAGCACATGTTTCAGTGCTCATTTCAGAGGTTAACCTGATAAACCCAAAACAAATTTTTTTTGGGGGGAGGGAAGGGATCAACAGATTGGACTGGTGCTGTACAAAAGGTTAACAGTTCAATCTAGCAGGTTGTATATGTAGGAATTTCTATATACAACATAAACCAGCAAGAATATCATTTTTCAGAGAGAAACTGCTAACCACAGTGATGCTTGGGGACAAACAATTCATTTCAAATTTACTGAGCACCAGCCAGGGTCCTTAGGCACCAACCAGGCTTACAGGAGCCAAGATGAAGCTCGCTTTCAACGGAGGCGAGAGGGGTACTCAACAAACGAGATACACACAGACCTTTCAAGAGCTAAGAGGACAGCAAGGCAGAGTGACATGATACGGGAAGACTCTGGGGCTGGAGTTCCCGGAGACGTGCAGACGCTGTGTCCAGACTCAGGTTACTGGAGGATCCACGAAATCCTTCAGTAATTCCTACCTTGAGATGTAGGACTACACTCTCACAGCCTAACCTCTCAGTTGAGCATATTTCAAACATCCCAGCAGAATTCATTTGTCCCGTCCAACTGGCAGACCAGTCAGTCCAAAGAAGGATGAACCTCCTCAAAAGGACAGGACAAAATGCTAAAATGGGGGTTACAAAGAAAGGGCAGGGTGAGCAGGAGGTCTGGTTATGAATGCACCTTTGAATTCAAATGGTCCTGTTTCTGACTGGAAAAAAATATGAAGGATTGTAGGAAAGACATCGGGCACTTTAGCATTCCCCCAGAGATGCAGTGTGGGGAATCTTTCTTTCTCACTGGATCACGTCCAAAAAGATTTCAAAAAGAATGACGGCAATCTGCCGTCAAGCTAATACCCAAAGAAGGGAAGAAAAATAAGCAGCGGACTTGACGTTAGTACCATTACATGCTGGTAATGCTTGTCTCAGTCTCACCGACTGCTTAACACCGGGAAGTTAAATCATCTGGATACTCCAATCCTGTGCTGCTTTCGCTTTTATAATGAGAGCAATGAATCAAATATACTACGCATGTGAGGACAGAACTAACCTGCAGAGCAACCGAATCTATGTGGTGGGGTTTCGCTGGTTTTAAAATCACCCCGCACCACAAATGTGAGTTAACTGTTATCACTCTGAATGTCGGTTCCCAGAAGTCACATGAACGTGAGCAAGCAAATGAAAGATGAAATTCAGAAAATCAACTCCCCAAGCAAAACGGGTTTTCTTCTTAAGAACGACTTATGAAGAACTGGAAGATCCGTCGTGCCGTGTGGGGGAGACATCTAAGTATAAGAAAATTCCTAGTTATTATAAATTATGGTACATGTCCATAGAAAATAAAGAAACTATTAGGAAGAAAATATCAACCAAGAGAAATCTTATTTGCAAGATTTTTTTCCTATGCTGAGATATACAGTTTATTTTCTATAGTTATTTATAGTTCATTGACTAAAAATAAGAATACTTATTTTTCCTACGCCTAAGTAGAGAGTTTATTTTCTTTTCACAAAATTAGGCAAGTATTAGGCTTGTCTAGTGGGTTTTTCATTTAGTATTATATCCATACAAATGTTATAACTATTCTTTTAATGACTTTAATAAACCCACAAAGTTCATCATAATTGATTCAACTATATTTCTGTTGTAACTGATATTGCTTCCAGTATTTTACTACCCAATGCATGGCACAGAGAAGAACGCTGTTAGCCATTTTTGTGTGTCACTCCAAAATGAGGAGGCCTAGAATTCCTAAGTCAGAGGAAGAGTCTTGATGCACATTACCAAACCGATTTCCTGGAAAGATTAATTAATTTCTACATTCACCGTGCACCACCTCAACCCTAAACTCGATTCATTTTTAAGCGGTGCCGCTCTTATGGGTAACAAAGAAAACTGATTTCTCATTTTGAAATACACGTTTTATTGAGCCATTATAGTGGTATATAGTTTCATGTGTACTGGCCATGAACAGTTCTAAAAATAACCTGCCTCTGAAACCTTTATTATTATTATTTAAAGGGACTATTGATTTCCTTATTGGTATTTAAGAATGTTTAACATAGCACACATATCAATCTTTTGTCATATGTTCCAGCACTTTCCCAGTGGTCATTCTCCTTTTAATCGTGCTTTTATCAAGTATTTTTCATTTTATGCAACTACATTAATCTGTGATAACATGACTGATCCTGCTGCTTTTTAATTTTTTGCTCAAAAATCGTACCCATCTCAATATTATTTATTATTAATATGTATGTATAAATTATATATTATATAGTTATTTATATTTAATATATATGTATGTATAGTATATTTAATAATATTATTTTCTACATTTTTCCTTTAGATTTAGTGGTTTGATTTTCTTTTCTTTTTTTCCAGTTCATTTAAAGTTTATTAGGGGAACAGAAAGCAAAGGGCCGATGTGAGAGAGATTTAAAACCCAACTGCTGGATGGGCTGGACGTGAAAGGGAGAAGCGGGGATGAGAAGGAGATGGTGTGCGAGGCGAGAAGTTAAAGAGAGGGCCAGCGAGGGGTTCAAATTCAGAAAATGGCACCGCATGCTGAGCAAACAGCGAGGGTTTGAGCCCATTCCTAACTACCTTATCCCCCCTCCTTTCGTGATAAGGCACATTTCTTGGAAGAGGCTTATCTATTCCTTGTTTCAAGTCTTCGCCATTCATGCGGCAGCGCCAACACAACGGGAGCCCCATTCGCTTTCATCAGTCACCCCTGGCTCCACGTGTCTGTACTCCAGGTACAACCATCAGTCTAGCTGACAAACGTGGGAGCATTTAATACGGCTGGCCACCCAGTCCCCGGTAAAACTCCCTGCTGGTCCCGTCATGGTATTTCCTACTCCCTTCCTTCTGGCCAGCCACTCCGTCTCGCCCTCCCTTACAGCTCTTCTCTTGCGCGCCAATGTTGCTACTAGACCTGGAAGCTTCCTTCGTAAGGCCATTCGTTTCCTGTGTGATCACGCCCACATCCACGACCTCGCCATCACCGAAAGAGGATGGCTCCTCAGTCTTTTCCTACAGCTCTTGCACTGCAGAGACACAATTCCCATCCCCATCCCAAAGTCAGCAAGTCTAAAATGAATTTACCGCCTTCCACAGATGATGTGCTTGAACCTGTTTTCCAGCGCTAGCCCCTGACTCAGGGCCCCTCCATTCACAGAGCACCCAGCCTAGACACCAAGCTAATAAGCCTTACTCCTATTTGACCAGCCAGCAAGGCTTTCCTTCATATTCCCTCTTCCTCTCTAAATTCACCTTTCTCTCTGACCCCGAGCCCACGTTCTTGGTTTCAGACCCTTAAACCTCTCACCTAAATTACTCAAAGTGTTTCTTAATCTCTGTGACTTCCTACTTCACTCCCCTCCCCACCTCCGAAGCCCAGTGCATCCTTAGTTGAAGTGCCAGAATTTTTTGCAAACTGTAAATCTTCCTGTTAATCTCGTGCTTAAAAGCTCCCCCCAACCCCACTTTTTGGTCTTTTGCCTTTTTAGGGCCGCACTCATGGCACATTGAGATTCCCAGGCTAGGGGTCGAATTGGAGCTACAGCTGCTGGCCTACGCCACAGTCACAGCCACGCCATATCTGAGCCGTGTCTGTGACCTACACCACAGCTCAAGGCAATGCTGGATCCTTAACCCACCTAGCGAAGCCAGGGATCAAACCCAGGTCCTCATGGATACTAGTTTGGGTTTGTTAACTGCTGAGCCACGATGAGAACTGCCAAAATTTTAGTTACACCTCTTTGCCTTAAATAATGATAATAAACTGTGACTATTGTTTTTTGAGGCCATACTACTTCCTACCTGCCAAGAAGTTTATAAGGTGTATTTTAAATACATTATACAGAAGAACTAGATCTCCTATCTGTTCATATCTATATATATATGTATTTATATCTACTTATATCATCTGTTATGTCTATCACTGCACACAAAAACGAATCACTTCTTCAGAATCTAATTCCCACCTACCTGTTGATCCATACCTCAATCTACAAACCTCACGTGCTACTCTTTAACCCTACCCAAACCATTTTAATCCCTGGAATATCAAAGATGTTTCCTGCTTCCTTATTCACATGGTTCCTTCTGCCTGAATCCCCACCCAGCCTTCCTCCCAGGGTCATACCCAACCTCCAGGAGTTAACTCAGCCCTCACGTCTGAGTGGGGTGATCTCTTATTTTATAGCCTCATGGTCCTCTGAATCTTTCTCTATCCGACTATGGAACACAGCATAGTTATCGATTTAGCATCTATTTCCTCTACTGAGCTCTTAAGTGTCTATAAAACAAGGACTCCATTTCTTGAATGAAAGGCCCAAATGAAGGCTATGCCCAGAACATTCAATAAAGGCTGGCTGCAAACATTTTGCATTCATTACCATTTGGGAAATGTCTGGTAGGACAGTGTGATCACTGTGACACTGGAATCATAAAAGGATGTGAGAAATAACATCTGAAGCATCCATTTGGGCAAGGATCCTGAATGTTGATACAAAGATCTTATTTCTATAACCAGAGAGGATCTTCTGGAGGTTTTCAAACAGAGGGTAGACAACATTGATATGTATTTTAAGAAGATAGTGAATAGTAAGGTGATAAGACCTGAGAGGCTTAGGGGCAGAGATAAGACGACAATTTAAGAGGCCCAGAAAGAGTTGAAGAGAAATAGAGTTCATTTTGAAATAAGGTGATTCCAGAAACTGGCTGCTTCCATGTGCTGCCTTTTCTCCCTGATTCATGTTAAAATTCTTCCACAGAAACCATTTTATCATATGAATTTCTCACCACTATCAAAATTAGCATGAAGCTGGAATTTGGAGTCGAAAGCTCCACAGGCAGGGCAAATCCAGAAGGTTTCAGATTTGAAGGTTCTAAGGCTTAGCCAATGCGTACGGTTGAGACAGACCAGGCAAAGATGGCGAGAAGGGGAAGAGGGCTGAGGGAAAAAGGCTGGCCACCTGTCCACTGAAGAGCAAAGATCGAAGGAGACAAGGTGTGGTCAGGGCAAGGGGGAGACCAACAAAGAGAAACGGGTGTAACTCACAGCAGGGACGCAGCAGCCCAACCCATGAAGTATCCCCAGAAAGACTGGTTCATCCTGACGGCCTCGGAAGCTGTTTACTGATTACTCAACAGCTTCAGGGCAGAACTGCCCTGAGAAAAGATCATCATCCATCTGAATACGCTATTAAAATTGGTTTTCTGATGCTCTGGCTCCATCTAGACAGATGTTAGTAGCCATCTGTTTGGCCTGACTGCTATATTTTTTGCTGGCAAATACTTTGAGTTACTAGTCAAAAAAAATAATAAGTTCATGAAATGGCAGTAAACTACTCATCAAGTTACTATTCTGATAGTTTTCTCTGATGACCCTGACTTTATCAGCGTGATCATTTTATTTACACACATTCTTCCACGATGATAAAAACTCAAGACCATTTAGGACCTTTCCTCTTCTTCAGATTGATGTTTTAAAACAGACTGCTGATAAATGTGATGCTAATAAAGAGTTTATAAGGAAAAAAAAATCCTTCTGTATAATCTCTCCCAACATGAAACACTAAGAAAAGCAAATCTTCTTTAGTTGAAAGCTATGAGTTTCCTTTTACACAATGATTAATGTAAACCCTATAAAACCCCTGAAACTATTAGAATATGATTATCTTAAAAATATATGTCTGTGTGCATAATTTCTGCATTCTTATCCTAGGAATAGAGAAAGGATGGAACAATGGTATGGAAATTTACTGTCCCCTCCAATTGGACTCTTTATTGCAGACTTATTGCTTCCATGTGTTAAAAAAAAAAATTTCAAACCTTTAAGCCAACCCCAACCCCTAAAATTTTTGGCGTTCTTATTAGGCATTGAATCCAGAAAATTAAAAAAAAAAACAAAAAAACACTTTTTATTTTTGCATTATTATCCCAAGTTTATCAGAGTCAAGATTTAGTTCACAATTACAGGAATGTATTAGAAATTAATAATAAAGACTGGTCTCTACAAGGCTTAGAGAGAGTATGCTACTTAAAGCTGCCAAAATAGCAGAAATCATTTGATCTTACTGTTGATAAATAATGCCTCTTTTGAATATTGCATTTTCAAACACAGAATATAATCTGGAGAAAGAATGAAATGGATGAAATTAACACAATTTTTTTTTTTAACACAGTGAGGTGTGTTTTTGCTTTTTTAAAAGCTGTGGTTACATAAAGCTGAGGAATACTAACATCCCATGGAACAAAGTTAGGCAATTTTCAAAAACGACATCTCCGCTCAAACGACGCCATGGGGTCCACGAGTTAGCCAAACTCAGTTGTCCTTTGTGCTTTTCCACAAATCGGGGTGCACAATGGAATGCCTTAACTCCCTAAAAGCGGCCCTTCTCCAAGTTTCGGTATGTGTCAAAGGGAAGAAGGAAAATGTCCCCTCGCCTCAAAGTGAGAACAGATGGCAGTGTAAGAGGAGGTGGGATTACAGGGTGCAGCACGGCTTCGGATGGCTGACCGAAAACCTCCCCAGGGGAAAGCTAGATCCACCAGACTCACTCAGCGTGCTCTGCCTCCCGGTTAACTTCCAAATTAATCCAACAGGAATGTAAAGCAGTTCTCAGATCCAGTGGATCGGTTTTGATTTTTGTAAGCATCTGTGTAAATTTCCTGAAGAACCGATTCCTAACCAGAGGTTTAACATGTTATGTTGAATTGATAACAGAGTAGTCTCCTGATCGCTTTGGGGAGTTTAACGTTACTTCAAAGCGAGACCCATTCACGATGAATGTTTTTGGAAATGATAAAATATATGGCTTTATGAAAATGAGGGAATGGACAGGGAAAAAGCTTGTGGACAATGAACTCCTTGTATGACAGAAGAAACATCTGCTATGGACTGGAAAGTTACATAAATAAAATATGAATGCATTTTGCAGTCATTCTTTTCATATTTTATCTAACTAAAAATAATCAATAGTAAAGTCAGCAACACCTCCCATAGCTAGCCAAAAAAAAAAAAAGACCCTTTACTTGATATTCATTTTTACACAGCACGATATAATTTTTCTATCTAAAACTATCAATTTAAACTTTAAGAAATATTGTCTAAAATGCCGTCTTCCCTTCAATGTTTTTAATTTTAATGTAGGTCATAACTTAAAATTTGAGGAAAACTGAAAATGGTGCTCCCAGTATCAAATGTATTTAAAAAACAGTACTTTTACTGTTAATAATCATTCGCTTAAAAGTAGTATAATAATAAAAGCAATTTTGTAAGATTAACCATGAGCTTTTCAAGAGCTACCAAGTATCTCCCACAAAATGATGCTTGCAGAGATTTGGTTTGGGGATGTTCCCTTTCATGTAAAATTTACATTTATCGATATGAGCAAAACAACTCGGCATTTTAATCAACAGTGCTTCAAGGTACAGAGCACTCTTAACCATCATTTCAAAGTTGTTTTCTAAGATGACATGGGCAAGTCTGTGTCCCTCTTCCCTGCCTTCCAGAAAAGTGGCTTTCAAAATCTTAACCCTGTTTTATCTTTCTCAGCCTTACGAAGTATACCTAATAAAAAGAAATACAGACATATGAATCATTCCAAGTGCTGAAAGCAGCTGCGACTCACACTTAAGTGATTTCAGTTTGAACAACCTAAGGCTCTGGAAATTCGATACGGGCTTCACTTCCCGATAAGGAGCCAGGACTTCTATCAAGAGGACACTTGACACTCTACATGCATTTACTCGAATATATGCGGGAAACAATTATAGAAATGCAGATTGTATTATTCAGGTCATTCTACATTGTGAGCATAGTATTACCAAGAAAGAAAAAAACAAAACAAAACCTCAAGGCGTTTAGCTTCCCCCCTGCTCCCCCAGACCCCATCAATACATAAAAGCCAGAGCAGGCAAACATTTGAAGTTTACTATGTTTATATTTCATTAAAATTCATTTTCCACACTTCCCATTTGTACAAGCGAACTCTGAATGAAGCAAGAAAACAGCCGTGAAAGTTTTCGAATTCGTTCTCGCATTAATAAATCCAAATTCTAGTTCCTCCAAATAGCAAATGGAGATCCCTGTACACATTTTATAGTATCGCTTTAATTCATTCTTGTGATTGGTTGGTTGAAAGGTTTTAACATGGAAAACGGAGAACATTTTATAATTAACCCCAAACTTCTATCTTCTTCTTAGAGGCGGCAGGGGTGGGTACTTTGAATAAAGAATGCATATGCATTCAACATTTACTCAAGATTCCTATACTAGTCCCCAAATCTTCCACGTATTTTTAAAAAACAGGACAATCATAAGCACTACAAACACTCCTAGGTAAAAGAAATAGAGTTGGTTTTGTTGAGGATTTCTCAGACTTCAAACACTGCAGGATCAATGGGCTTATTTAGAGAGTCTGAGTATTACAAAGCATCTTGTTTGTTTTGGTGTCTTCATATCATGATAAAAAAAAATATGATCATATTCCAGATAACCTCTTTCACAGACTTGACCACCATATCATTTCAGGATCTGATTATGATACGGTGTTTAGGGACCTTGTTGGTGTTAGCTTTTCATAGTGACTGTATGTAACTCATAATAGGATGTTCCTCAAACTGGAATTCATATATGTATTCTTGGGGCCCAGGAGACAATTTTCCCTCAACACAAGTCCTTGTTATTCAAGACCGGTAGCCACTAGGTTAGATAAGCTTTCTAATTCTTTTCTAGGCTAAAAAGCATGTTGCCTTCTATTCTACTGAAGCTATAATAATTTAGGAATTCAAAAAGCACACAGAGGAAGCAGACTTTAAGAGGAGTCATAATTTCTAATTCTATGTTCTACTTAGTTTCCTTTTACATTTAAATGCTAATGAAATTTGAGATAACAATAAGATGGCATTCAGTGGGCAAAGTGAAACAAGGCTGCCAGATAAAGATCCCATTAGCAGCAAGCCATTTCCAGTGGCTTAATGGACTCCATAGTAACTAAGAATCAGAAAATCCCAGCTTCTTCCAGTTTGCCTTTGACTTGAAAGAGCATGTGGGTGCTCACTGACTCATTCTTGCAAGCCCAATTTTTTTTTCTTTACAGAGATAGTGCATGATTCTACTCAATGAATAAAATGCTCAGTAAATACCAGGTACTCATGCTTTATAACGAAAGCAATGTTTCAACTTGGAGTCTATATAATAGGAAAACAGCAAATGTACAAAACAAATTTTTTTCTTAATTTTGTTAGTGATAATATATGGAATATATAAAAATAACAGCATAGTTTTGTTTTTGATCATCATTATGAAATATTTTGAACTAGTTTTTAAAAGACTGATGTTTAAATCTGATTCATATAATTTCAAAATATTTATAACATTGTCAAGTTGTACGTAAAGACATTTTATTGGTAGAAATCATTGATATAAACATCAGTACTCACATACAATCATTTTATATCAAGTTTTTAAACCATACACCCTTAAAAGAATTTTCAATTTACATGATTTATATGCATCTGAACAACAAAATCATTTTACCACCAGTGAAGACAAGTAAAACGTATGCTAACTGCAAAGATACTCTGAATTTAAAGCGTGTATCTTGCCATTTAAAATAAAGATAAAAATTTAATTTTCAATTTAAAAAATTAGAAAAAATGAAACATTTAAATCATCATACTTACATCTGTAATATAAACGTGAATGAAAGTTTTAAGTAAAAGTTCTCTATAAAGAGGTCTGTAGAATTTTTTCCTCACATGTAGCATCTTAACTATTTTTTCAAAGAAATGTTTTTAAATTATTTTTAACGTGTTGCCAATAGCATAATTTGATTACTCAAACTAATACATTTTTATTGTGAATTTACTGAATTTAAGTCATTGACTTGAGAGAGGCATTTTTTGTCAGGCTGTTAAAATCTCAGATCAATTTTACAAATCAATACATTTCTTAAAAGGTAAAAGAGAAACACCACATTCCAATTTAAGAATTTTCTTTTCCTGTTCTTCTCACAAACATAACTGGATTATTAGCTTATTAAGATTATTTCACACTTTCTCCTTCCTAATAAGGAATTTTCAGCTTTTATTATTTCAAGATTTCTTTTCTGGAAAATGTAATTAGACCATTATCTAAAGGACACTGAACTGGAGTCAAATAGAAAAATGTACATTTCTAAACAGTGCATACTTTTCTATATGTGATAAGTAATTTTGTTCTTGGAATAGACACAAGCAATTGCACAAACGTTCACTTCAGTGCCAAAAAGTTATTTTACCTGAACCGTTGAGCTGATCTCCGAGGCAAAGCCGCCTGTCAAGGGAGCTTCGTGACTAACTAGCAGTCGCCCTGTTTTGATCACAGACTGAAAGAGAAAAGGAAAGTCCGATGTTGAAGCGAATACATATTTTCCAGTATATGATGGTACATTTGATTAAGTAATAAAAATAAATTATTTAAAACCAATAAAAAATTAAAAATTAGCAATTCAATGGTATGCCAAATAAGTTACAACTCCCTTTCAACTAGACAGCTGTTTGATTTCTGTACTGTTAAAAAACATTTTCCGTAGAGTTTATAATCCTAGTGGAAAAGAAGAATGAGATTTATAATTCTATGTATGTCATTAAAAATGCATTCCATTATAGCATATTTTTGTGTTATAAACCGAATTATCGTATTTCACATCTTCATATCCGAAGAGCATTTTTCTTCCTAATAGGACTTTAAGAGTGAAAGTGTCTTTTCTGTTCATTTGGGGATACATTTGCATTTAAATAAAGAATCTTAGGAAGTATTGCTTTGTGGAGAAGGAAAACACAGAAATAGCATGCAAAAGCTGCAGCAAAGGAAAGGCTCAAGTCACTAGATCCTCGAGGAAACAGAGCAGGAAGAAATCACGGGGAAAGTAAAAGAGTTACAACTCCCTTCGTTCACAGGCACTGAAATCTGGTTAACGATGGCAACTCCACTGTAAAGTAGAAAATGTCACAGACAATAAGGATGGATCCTCAACCCTGGATCGGTGTGGTTACTCCCACGGTGCACAACTTACTCTGAACAATAATATATCAAATATAGCTATGATATCATAGCAGGATGCCAGTGTGGTGGAAGGTTAAAAAATATGCAAATCAACAGCAAGTTATTGCTTAAAATATGTTGAAAAACTACCATATTACAAAGGAGAAGTGGTCATTTCTCCTCTACACTTCCATTCATTTGGTATTATCTTCTTTAAATTCTACATTACCATTTTATGAACATGAAATAAAAATCTTCCAAAAAATTTATAGGCAGATCTCATTTTATTGCCCTTTGCTTTACTGCAATACACATATGTTGCTTTACTGCAATAACATATGTTGCAGTTTTCACAAACTGAAGGTCATAAACTGAACCCTGTGTGTCAGATGATGGTGAGCGCTCTTTAGCAATAAAGCACTTTTTAACAAAGGTAGGTACATTTTTTAGATAGAATGCTATTACACACTTTATAGACTACGGTTGAATATAAACATAACTTTCTATGCACTAGAAACTAAAAAAAAAATCAGGTGGCTTGATTTACTGCAATATTCGCTTTATTTCAGCAGTCTGGAACCGAACCCACAATATCTCCAATATGCCTGTATATAAATTAAAAGATTTCCTTCATTCTAGGCAATTGGAGTTTAGAATTTCAAAAGCATGCAGCAGTTTCAGCCAGCCGATGTTAAGCTCCAAGATATGGCCAACAGCCATGACAAAAATAAGTTACTGTATCTACTAAATAAATAGTGACTGAAAAACATAAAATTTTATGAACAGCTTAATGAATACCATGCCCACCCCCAGTGAAATATTAACCTTGGAATATGCTGGTATTTGAATTTTATGACTATTATTAATTATGCCAATATGAAAATCACAAATTAAATTTCAATGCACCTGGTTAGAAATATAGACAAAAATATTCCACAATCATGGAAAAAAAAAAATCAACGTATTCTCAAAGAATTCCCTAAAAAAGATGTCCTGACTTTAAGGACTGCCAATTAAAAGAACATATTTGACAATCAGACCTTTCTTATAGCTCTAAAACCCAGACCTCTGCCAACATAAGAGCATCTAAGAATGATACTGCTAAAAGCCATTCCAGCTAGATGGTGCAACATAGCTAGGGGCTAGAAATGAGAAACATCTATAAAAATGCTGTTGTTACTTTAATACGCCACACAACAGAACTGGTACTTTTTATCTAAACTGAGGCCACCCCAAGATCAAATGACAACCTTGAAGATGATTTCTGAAAGCTTTTAAGCAACTAGGGCAACTGTTCTATGCTTCCTCTAGCCCGCAAACTTTACTGGGGAAACTAAGCACAGATGGAACCAGGACAAGAGCTTCTAACCCTTACAGATTGTGCAACATCATGTGTAAGCAGATAAAATCTGTGAGCAGGAGAAAAGCTAAAGAAACCAAGATACCCAAATACAGGAGAATACTATACAGCCGTGAAAAAAGTCCAAGGACGTGGAACAGTGCCTGTGATAAGTTAATTGGTAAAATAAGCCAATTGTAGAATAATGTTATCTCATGTTTGTGAAAAACAACCATCACAGTAATGGGGACACCAATAAACATAGCCATATATTATATAGATATATATTGAGCCAATATGTGTACATAGTCTGGAAGGATGCATTCCAAACCATCAACACTTGTTTCTCTTGAAGAATGACAGTGAAGGAATTGTGGGGAAAGAACTTTAGGGTTTTTTTTTTTTTTAATTTTACATGCAAAGTATTTTTATATTATTGAAAATATTCTCAATTAAGTCTACAGTAATAAAAATAAAGCCCCTGAACTCATGCTGAAGGTAACAAATACACGTTGTGCCACAGTCATAATCTCCAAAAACATAATGTTTGTAATGGTATCTTCGGACTGAGCTTCAGATAAAAGGGAACCCTGAGGTTCAAAACCTCAGCAGCAAATAGGCACAGTGAAAAACACAGGGAGACAGCCTCCCCACGCCAGGCTCTGGGGGACCCGCTGCACATTGAGATCATATCCAGTGCACCTCTTGACCTTCCAGCTGTCGAATCCCAGACAAAATGGCAAATAAGCTACTGGTAGGTATCAGAGAAGGTGAAGTTCTTCAACACTTTTGCAAGTATGCTAGGTGACCATGTGAGTTCTCGGATCAGGAGTTATGCTGACGGTTCTAGACATAATTCCAGAAGTTTCTAAAACACCAAGAGCTACATAAAGGCAGACACAAAATGAAAAGTAGTAATGCTGTGACTCTATGGAAATTGTCAAAGTAAACCAACCATTGAGAGAGAGGGGGTACAGCAGCAAGGGAGGGAACAGAAATAATAATCATAAACCACTGATGGTCACAGGACTTGCATGTGTTAGCCTCTGAGCTGGGCATTTTACATGGATTATTTCATTCAATTTTGAAAGCACCTATGTTTCATTTTTGCTTTTTAAGATCTAATACCTGAAAAGTATTAAAATGTATAAAATAAAATTACATCAAAATTCTTAAAAATGCCACAATACAGACCTAGCTAGCACTGATATTTTCAAAGAATTAGCATATATCATTAAAGTCTATAAATAGAGTTCCATGAATTTGTAAAGTATCATATAAATTCAGCTTGGTATGTGCTTTTTATCATTCACAATTTTAATTCGTGCTTTTTATCATTTCACAATTTCTAAAGATGGCTTCTTTCCCATTTGGGAAATTAGTAACACTTTGTAAATATTATGATAATGAGATCATTACAAACGTACAAAGTGGAAGAGAGTGTTACTCTTCCCATTCTTTGTGATTCAAACAGACATTCTGATTAAACTGTGCATTTTATCAACTTTAACAGGCATTTAGTTCTCATACATTTAGGCACAACGATATCCAACTGCCGGGAAATTTTTCTAGCCAAGTTTAGCATTTTGACCTACTTAGATAGTAAAAATATGGTGCCTTTCAATGGAGACATCGATTCACCTTTTAAAAATAAGTTACTATAGATATAAGTACTAATGAGTTTAAAATTCCATTTCTTTAGGAAAAAAAAGTGATATTTCAAGTTCCAAGTTTTCTTCTGAGATAAATGTATTTCGCCCCTTGAAAAAAAATCTTAAGGGTTTAAACAACTTTTCAATATGAAAGCTAAACCTGTCACGGCCAGGAAAGATCACGTAAGGCTGGATTTTCCAGTATCTGCTTCTTCCACTTCTTGCCACTAAGACCTGCTCCAGGATTCTGGCTTCAGCGGAGGGAGCACCAGTGAGTTAGAGCAGCTAACGGCACCAGGAAAAGCTGAGCCAGTCTGGACCGCGAATAAACGTCTCTGTGTTCTCAAGCACAAAACGAAATGGCTTTGTTCCCTAAATGGCTCCAGAAATTTGTTGAGCAAACTTAAAAACAGTTCTGAAAGGCTAGGAGTCAAACAGCCTGTGGCTGGTAAGGTGATGGGCACTGGTCTGCCCTGGGTTTCTCCAGGGGATTTTCACTCTTTCTCAGTATTTCTGTCATTCCCTCCCCCCAAGGCATCAGCAGCACCCCATCCAAGAGTAGCCATCCTAGTCTTCACGGTGAACACACAAGGACATGGTCAACAACCAACCACCATGACACCCTGTTCTGATGGAACCTTTAAGATACTTTGCTCTTGGTTTTAGTCCCTCCATAACTTTTCCCCATGGTCCACTTTCTACCCAGATGTCATTATCAATGGCCAAAATTTCAAGTGACCTATGCAGGATACCTAGCCAGACACTCAGACTATGGTAGACACTCAAAGTTAGATAAAAACCTATTAAAATAACTATAGTAAGCATGTCTTTCTTTGATATAATTCGAAGCTCTTGTTTTCTTAGCAAAAATCCTTTTTCCTTCACCGAAGTATAGTTGATTTATAATGTTGTATTAGTTTAAGTATTAAGTTCACAGTGATTCAATTATATATGTATACATATATATACATTCTTTTTCAGATTCTCTTCTCTTCTAGGTTATTGCAAAATAGTGAGCAAAATCCATTTTTAAATTTAAGATAATGCAAAAGTGGATTTCAGCACATCCCAGAACGATGTCATTATGAAATAATTAGCTCCAAATTGAGGACATTTTAACGTAACTTTAACAAGATATCTGCGGTAATGGCAGAGTTGCTAAGTTAAGCTCCGTTAAAATGACTGCACTCGTTTTGGCTGCCCAAACATTGGACATATGTTTTAGTGAATGTAGCCTTTAAAGATTTTCACACACTCCAACCAGGAAAACTGTTAAGCTGTCATTCCAGGAGAAAGTGATACAAAAAGGCAGGCCATTAAGCTTGCATATGCCTGAAAGTGGAACACATGTTCAAAAAGCAAAAATTGTGTTTTTCTTTTTTTATGATTTTTATTTTTTCCATTATAGTTGGTTTACAGTGTTGTGTCAATTTTCTACTGTACAGCAAGGTGACCCAGTCACAATACATATATACATTCTTTTTCTCACATTATCATGCTCCATCCTAAGTGACTAGATATAGTTGCCAGTGCTATATAGCAGGATCTCATTGCTTATCCACTCCAAATGCAATAGTCTGCATCTATCAACCCCAGACTCCCAGTCCATCCCACTCCCTCCCCCTTCCCCTTGGCAACCACAAGTCTGTTCTCCGAGTCCATGCGTTTCTTTTCTGTTGGAAAGTTGTATTTTTCATTTCTTACTCAAAACCTACAGAGCAATTCCACCTGATCGACACCAAGTTCAGCAGCCTATTCTGAAGTTTGATATGGTCAAGTAGTAAAGTAACACTTGGTAGGCAATTTATAGCCTTTTTAACGTGTTCTACTTGAATATGAATCTAATGAAAAGCAATAGAAACATCAAAGCTGGTCTTTACCAGTTCCTTTTGCAATCAAACCTGCTTGTAAATACACAGAAGCAGAAGTAAGAGTAAAGTTGTACACCTTTTGTTTCATCGATCAGGAGCACAGTCATCATAATTAAATAGTCAAAAAGCATTAAGGTCATGATTTTGATTAGCTTCAAGTTCCACTGCAGATAAATTAAATTTTTGAAGCACGTTCTTGTCTAGTAGCCAAAAGCATTTGACTTGTTAGCCAGAAAAACCTCACAATTAATTACAGGCTAACAAATGTACTAATGCACGCCTCAACTATGATGAATCAGCATGCTTGTCGCACACAATCAGACCACTGGCCGATATGCCTTTGGAGAAACACCAATGCATAAAAGAAAAGAAGATTCCTGAACTCCAGAGAAAGTTCAGGAGAAGTCCATTTTGGCAAGGATATTAATGATGGCGTTCCAAAGAGTCTGGTATCGGAAGAAATTGGTGTAAACTGAGAAAAACTAAATCCTCAGAGCTTTATCACCCGTGTGGAAAAAGTAGGCAAGGAGCAAGTGGAGCAGAGAGGGAGGTGAAGAAAGTCAACAGGAGAAGAATGAGCAAATGATGCGGACCAAGGTGTGAAGCGTGGGGGAAACTTGCAGACATCCTCAAGGGCTCATTCTTGTCTCAGTTACTGGTATCATCGGAGCTGACCTGCCTCGGAAGAAACGCTTGTGCAGAAATTAAAAGTGGCCATCCTTCTGAAAGCCACTTCAAAACATGTCGGAGAAAGGGCCTTGTCAGTCAGCCTGACCCCCCCAGCCTGTTTCCTGCAGGCTCCCGTCCTGCGGGTGTGCTGGCCTCCCGTGACTGTGACCCACGCTCTCCTGCCTCGGGCTTCCACCCCCAAAAGCTGCAGGCAGGCCTTCCAACACTCTCCCAAGACCCATCTCACGCTAGGCTTTCCCTTATTTTAAACCGTATGCTACACTTTCCTTTTTTTTTTTTTTAAAAAAAAGCATCTCTGTTTGTAAGGGGAGTATTCTTTTTCACAGACGGTGTGTGTACTTTCATCCTTTCTCCTCTTCGCAGACTAAATCATTCAAGAGCACAAAATTCAGAGAGTATCAAGTATTCTCTACTGAATCACAATACCTAATATGGGGTAAATAAATGCAGATGTTCAATAAATGTTCTTGATCCCATTTTGCTTTAAAGCATATAGATGCTGTCATTTAAATGAATCACTAACAAGCTTCCAGTTTTCTGATGCTTTGAAGCTGTCAGGAGGGACTAACCAGGCTATAAAAGACATTCAAAGGGAAGTCCTAAAATGAAGCCCTAATCCTCCCTTCAGTTCTGAGACAGGACTACCCTGGTCCAGTTCTTGCCACCTATTTTTTTTCCAGATTGGTTTGAGAATAAGGAGTTAGCAATATTCAATGTGTTTGTTTTTTTATACACATCTTTTGTAAATGCATGACTGTAACAAACATTCGGAAACATTTCCTTTCTTTGGTACCGAATATAAATTTCCTTTCCTGTTGACAAGAGCTCACATCACCATGGTGACAAAGGTATTTATACTGGACTGGTGGACGCTTATTAGATATGAAATGAAACATAGGTAAATGTGCAAATAAATGTCTTAAAGGTTCTTTTTTTTCCATTTTCCCCATTAGCTTAAACATCATGCAAAGCATAACCACCTATAGGTATCAACATAATTTCTGTGTGTGCCAAAGCAAATTCTCTTCTTTTTTTCGCTTTTTAGGGCTGCACCCGCAGCATATGGAGGTTCCCAGGCTAGGAGTCTAATCGGAGCTGTAGCTTCCAGCCTACACCACAGCTCAGAGCAACACCAGAGCCTTAACACACCGGGCGAGGCCAGGGATCGAACCTGCAACCTCATGGTCCCTAGGCAGATTCATTTCCGCTGTGCCACGAAGGGAACGTCACCAAAGCAAATTCTCAAAGACTGCCCTACCATTTTTCAGCAGGATTTAAAATATTTCCCTAAACTTGTACCCAATCTCACTTCAACTTTTCTCCACTTCCTTTTATCAAAAGAAATTATAACATGCCATTCAGACATTAATATTATTGACTTCCATGTTGCAAAACCATTAACAAGGACAATTAAAAAGCCAGCTGTACTTCTGACACACAGTCTCCTACGTCTTCTCTTCTTAGAACCATCCTGAGCTCTTTCAAGCTTCTTTGAAGTTTGCAGTGGCCGGAAACATTCAGAGGTACCACCTAACTAAAACCTTACTGTAAATATGCTTATATTCTTATAATAAGTGATGACTACTGAACGCGTTACTTGGCAAACCTAGAACTTGACCCAGTCGTAAGGATTATCAGTAGGGCCATTCCCGTACATTTAATCATTCATTAATTTAGGCAGTTTACCTTCATTCAAGTAATACTATTTTGTTACCACAGTACTATATATATATTGCATGCTGGGAGAAGGGGTTGATGAATCACAGGTAACTCATGTACCAAGTTTAGCATCTAGGTTATGGTTATGGGCCGAATGAAAATTCCATACACATTGATTTGTTTCACCATTTTAACCATGTTTAACTCCAGTTCTAATAGCATTAGGCATACGCACATGCAGGACAACCAGGGTCACCATACAATCCCAGAACTCTCGCACCTCCCCCGACTGAAACTCTGTATCCATTAAACAATAACTCCCCATTCTTCTCCTCCTCCAGGCCCTGGCACCCGCCAAGCTACTTCTGTCTCTATGAACTGGTCTCTACTCTGGAAATCTCATGGAAGTGGAATCACAAAATAAGATCCTCTCGTGACTGACTTATTTCACTTAGCATAATGCCTTCAAGGGTCACCCGTGTCATAACACGCGTTAGCATTTCCCTCCTTGAAGCTGAATCCCATCCCACTGAATTTACAAACCATATTTCCTTTATGCTGCCAGCTTTCAGACACTTGGATTATTTCCATCTTTTTGGCTATTATGAATAATGCTCCTGTGAACGCTAGTGGACAAATATCTGTTTGACTCTCTGCTTTCACTTTTTTGGGTACATATCCAGAAGCAGAATTGCTGTTCACCATGGTGATACTGTGTTTAATTGTTTAAGGAACGGCCATACTCATTTCCACAGCAGTGGTACCACTTTACATCCTCACCACCAGTTCACAGAGGTTCCAATTTCTCTACATCCTCAGCGCGCTTGTTATTGTTTTTTTTTTTTTTTTTGATAGTGGCCATTCTAATGGGTATGGGGTGGTAATCTCACTGTGGTTTTGATTTACATTTCCCTAATGATTAGAAAATGTTTAATCACAACTCATTTTTTAATACTTAAAAAATCTTTAATAAAGTGATTTGATTTTTATTGTTGATACAGACAGTGATTTCAAAGTACGTAATGCATCAAATTTCTTAAATTGGGGGCCAGAAATAAAGCCTTTTCGGAATATGCTATATCCTATGGGGAAAAAATATACAATCAAACTCAATTGTTCACCATGTTTTCTTTTCTGAAAAGGCATTACATCTGGTTTCCTCACCATTCTCCATTTTGAAACAGACTCAAGAACATTTTTTCCTAAGATGACTCATGTCACATAGATTATTTGCCCAACTGCTTATCTGAGAGAGCATGCCTCTCACAAAAAATCCTCCATGGTAAACCAGCCAAAGGGAATCACACATAACTCATAAACAGCACCTGTAACCCACTATCCAGGGAACAATGGGGTCTTGCTACATCCTACAGAATCTGTGAGCCTTATCTCTTTGCTTCATACTCTGCCCGTAACTAAAAGATAGAAAAATGCCAACTAAGACAGTCTGAAACGGTGGTACAAACCAGAAAATCACCATCATCACCTGATTTGAGTATTACAACAATTTCCCAATTAACTCTTAACGCTGTGTAAATTCCAAAGGTCACTAGTTCATATCGAAAACAATTTATTGAGCCAATAACTGGAGTTAAGCCAGGTCCCCTAGAGGGCTGCCACAATGTCCTCGGGCAAAGCGTATTCAAGAAAGACAGTAATTAATTTAAAGATTGTTAAGGCAGAATACTGAAATTAAAAATCAAGTTATATTTGTTTAAAAACACAATTTTTTTTTCAAATTTGAAATGTCCACCCCACAGTCTTTTAAAGATAACATTGAAAAAAATGATTATTTTCTCTCTTAAAACATCAATTGCTAATATTATTTCCCTTTCTGTTCATAAATCTCCTTTGGGCAAATTTTTCTCCAGTGTGGACAAGAGAGGCAACTGGCCATCATAAGACTATTAAGGGTAGAAGGTGATTTCATCTTCTTTGCTCCCAGGACACCATGAATAAAAAAGTGACCCCAACCAAACTAGGATTTTCAGCCAGTTACATTTTACACTGCTGTTTTCAACATGTATTGAGGGTACAATTTTCCCTCTAGCCAGCTGGTTGTCTACCAAGGTCATACTTCTCTAAGGAGTGATCAAAAGTATAAACACTACTACACTTCTTCATCACCAAGGATAAATGCTCTTGTTTTCTAAAACCTGGTCCAATTCTGTTGGAGCAAATGGATTTTTAGTCCATTATGAAACAAAAACCATGTGTAGTTCATACTACATGGGCAAAGCTTAAACTCTTTTGAGTCTTTTTTATGACTCAAAAAGGGGGGGTACAGAAAAACTCATAGGATGTTTCTGAAAAAGTTACACACAGGGAATTCCCACTGTGGTACAGCAGAAAGGAATCCGACTAATATCCATGAGGATGCGGGTTCGATCCCTGGTCCCACTCAGTGGTTGAGGGAGCCTGCGTTGCTGTCAGCTGTGGTGTTGCCCAGCACCTGTAGCTCTGATTCAACCCCTAGCCTGGGAACTTCCAAATGTCGCAGGGGTGGCTCTAAAAAGCAAAATAAGAAAAAAAATTACACACATATTTTTGGGTATATACAACTAAGTGCAGAGAGAAACAAAGTAAATAAACATCATGCTTTCATTAAAACAAAGAAGATGGAGAGAAATGAGTTATATACAACAGGTAGATTCAGGAGAAGAATTCCTTTAGCAGAAATAGTAATATTTGTCTATAAAACATTCATTGATTACTTGATAGAGTAGGTGAGGGACAGAGAGGCACAGAAATCTCAAGGTCAAGAAACACAGCATCAAACTTCATTGCTAACAGAATATCCAAGAGAAGTCAAGATGCATTAATAAGAGCTGTCCAGAAATATAATTCAATATTTAAAAATTAATTTATACCATGATATAAGCTTTATTTTTTTCAGGGAAAAAAAACTCTGAAATTTTCTTTCCTTGTAAACTCTAAAAATATTAATAATCCATTCCTAATGATTTATAATTCTCTATTCTGCAACTTTCTTATTGACAAGAACTAATAAAATAAAGTGAAGTGATCATGGCCATTATGTCACAAAAACTGAGGTGTACCTATATAACTTGGGTTGTAAGTGATAAAGGCATTAAATAAATAAACACATAAATAAAACTATATATAAACAATAACTAAGAAACGAAAAGAAAAATATAGAAACACTATATTGTATACCTGAAATGAATGATATTGTAAATCAACTGTACTTCAATTTAAAAAACTGTAGTATACCCATATAATGGTATACTACTCTCAATTAAAAAAAAAAAGAACTACTGAGTTACAGAATAACCTAACTGAATCTCAAAGACATTAGGCTAAATGAGAGAAATTAGTCTTTAAACAGTATATACTATATGCCTCCTTTTATATGACATTCTCAGGAACACAAAGTTACAGTGAACATGAACAAATCAGTGGTTTTTCCAGAGATTAGGAGTATAAAGAAGAAAGCAGTAGCTATAAGGGGATAGCCCAAGGGCATTTTTCTGGAGTGATGGAATTCTCTGTCATGAAAATATTGGTGATTATAGGAATCAATATATGTGCTAAAATTCAAAAACTATGCACTAGGATTATATTCACGAAATGATTACATAATCAAAAATAAAGGAGAAAATGAACCAAAGTGGGGAAAATACTATTTATTATAGAAGAGAAAATCATTATAAACCAAATGAAATGTTCCACTGTTCTAATATTAAAAAAAAAGTATAAACATAAGAATGAAACGGCACCTCATCCATTAAAGTCACAAAACAATTTAAATTTTAATTTTGGCAAGACTTTAGTAAAAATCTTTGTTACACTGTACATATTCCCAAAACGTCCCTCAAAACTTTTATGGCATAAGTTTTGAGGGACGCTTTGGGAATATGTTTCTCAAAAGCTTAAAACTGTTCAGATTCCTAGAATAAACAATCAGTTCTAAGATTTATCCTTAGAAAAGACCAAGGGATGTTAAATATTGGACTTCTGATTTTAAATGATCATGTGTGCAGCCATTAGACAAGAAAAAGTAATAAAAGGAATCCAAACTGAAAAGTAGTAAAACCGTTGCAGTTAGCAGATGACATGACACTGTATATAGAAATCCCAAAGATGCCACCAAAAAACTACTAAAATAAATGAATTCAGTAAGGTTGCAGGATACAAAATTAATATACATTTAAATCTACTGTGTTCCTATACACTAATAATAAACTATCAGAAAGAGCAACTAAGAAAACAATCCAATTTACAATTCCATCAAAAAGAATAAAATATCTAGGAATAAATCTGGCCAAGGAGGTAAAAGAATTGTACTCAGAAAGCTCTAAGACACTGTTGAAGGAAATTAAAGACGGCACAAACAAAGGGAAAGATATACCATGCTCATGGACTGGAAGAAGTAATACTGTTAAAATGACCATACTACCCAGGGCAATCTACAGATTCAGTGCAATCCCCGTCAAAATGCCAATGGCATTTTTCACAGAACTGGAACAAATAATTCTAAAATCTGTATGGAAACACAAAAGTCCCTGAACAGACAAAACGATCTTAAGAAAAAAACAGCAAACAATCTTAAGAAAAAATAACCAAGCCAGAGCTATCACACTCCTTGATTTCAAAGAATACCACAAAGCTCCACTAATCAAAACAGCTAAATACTGGAATAAAAACACACATGGAAACCCATAAAACAGACTAGAAAGCCCAGAAATAAGCCCATGCTTATATGGACAATCAATCTATGAGAAAGAGGCAAGAATACACAATGGGGAAAAGACAGTCTCTTTAATAAGCAGTCCCAGGAAAATTGGACAGCTCCATGGAAAATTAACTGGACTACTCTCTCACATCATGCACAAAAATGAACTCAAAATAGATTAAAGACCTAAATACGTAAGTCTCTTAGAAGAAAAAAATTAAAAAATGGGATCTACATCAAAGCAAACCACCCCTGAAAAGGATCCACTCAGGAAGCAGAAGAACATGTTTATTGTGCATTCGAGAGAATACAAGATCTAACCTCCGAGAGACAGGAATAAAAATTCTGAAGAGACCTAAGGCTGGGTGGAAAAGGATACACACCGGATCCTAAAGTCCCATGTGGGACCAGAAATCACATAAGTAAAACCCACAGCAGCGGTAGGTGTGGCTACGTGGGTATCTTCCCCCACTGCCCTCTGCCAGCCCCACACAATGCTCCCAACTCAGCGGACCTGAAAACTACCTGCGGAAGAAGTGAGTATGGATAAAACTGGCCTCCTGAAAGTGTCAGAGCAACACAGGCACAGCAGGCAAGCAGACAAGATGGCAAGGTGAGGAACAAGGGCTGTCTCTTTCTCCTGCCCCAGCCACAACATGGCAGCTTACCCTGGATACCCTCCACCCCCCTGGGCACTGGAGGACCAGGACCAAGACCCAAGCAGCAGGGCGGGCCTTCCTCCCCTCCCCCCTGCCCCGCCCCTTTTTCCCCAGGAGTCTGATCTGGGACTGGAGCCAAAAGAAGCAAAGAGGGAGGATCCTCTTCCTGGTGTGACAGCATCTTAAAGGACAAGGCACAGAGACCACCTACGAAGAGACACAAAACCAGGGTCTCAGGCCCACCCTGAAGAAACGATGTCAATAACGGAGCAGTAACTATAGGGACACGGCTGGGGGTGGAGGGGGTGGGGGCGTGGGGGGGGGTCGTCAAAGAACATCCTCTCCGGCTTAGGTGGTCAAACCCCACTTTTTTTTTTTTTTTTGGGAAAAACCACAGAAGAAATTCCATCTTACTAGTTTACATTCACACTTTATATAAAAACAAATCTCTCTGGACAGATCCTACAGAATGTCGGGTAAAATTCCAATTAGATACACTTATTCATTTCTTTTTTTCCCGTTTTTAAAAAAACGTATTGAAGTAGAGTTGATTTCAGTGTCGTGTTAGTTTCAGGGGTCCAGCAAGGAGACTCAGGCATATACACACATGCATTGTCTTTCAGAGTCTCTCCCCATGTGGGCTATCACATTATATCGGGTGGAGTCCCCCCGTTAACCGTCCATTCCACATACAATAGTGTGTGCATGTCAGTTCCAAACCCCGCATCCATCCTTTCCCACCAGATTTCCACTTTGGTAACCATACTTTGTTTTCGCAGTCTCTGTCAAACTTTGTGTTTTTTTGTTTTGTTTTTTTTTAATATGGAGATAGCAAAGCAAAATACGTCTCCATGCCAGATTTTGCCCAAGAGTCTGCAACCTACACTTCAAGGAAACATCTTTCTGGCAAAATGACACTTCTTTACAAACGTCGAGATGTACTTTCTGCCATGTTATCTTTACCCACAAAATTATACGCTGAATTAGGCGGCCTTCTCCCCAAACATTCTTGTGGATATTGACCCATGTAAACACCCATCTTGTCGAGCGTGATGTTTAGCGGAGTAGACCCAGCGTTTTGAAAGAAAGACATTTGAGCCATTTCTTCATCACGTTTCTAAACCCAAGAAAAACAATCAGCTATCCAAGACAAAGTGTAAGTTTAAGCTTTCAGTAGCCCTGCTGTATATTCCAAAATGACATCGTAAGTGGACAGTTCCAGCATCTAGAATTTCAAATATGCAGGGGAAAAGTACTGCCAGCTCTGAACCTCTTCCCCACAATGCACTGCGTGGCCCTGCACTCCTGAGGCATTTATAGCATAATTCCAGGCCTTACCAGGAGACCTCCAGTGTGCTTATGTGTTAGTGAAAGAGTCAAATCAGTCTCCCAACTAATTTTAGTCCTTCATAAGAGAAATACTGCATTAGGAATACCTGCAATAGATAAGATGCATTTATGTTTATTAAAAGACGTTTTAATAATTATCAAAAATACAATTTTCTAGAAAATATCCTTACATAAAAGGGACTCTAGAATTCTTTTATATTACCACTAGGTTTTTCTTTTCTTTTTTTTAGGCCATGCCTGCTGCAGAAGTTCTTGGGTCAGGGATTGAAACAGCCACGGCAGTGACAACACCAAGTCCTTAACCACTAGGCCACCAGGGAACTCTGCTAGTTTTTTAGCATGTATATTGTTCACCTTGGCCATCAGGACTGAGAGCTGGGTCAGGCCAAGAGCAGAGGGGGATGGCCAGAGCTGTATGTCTGTCTAAGCCACAAGGAACGGGGATAAGAAAAGGAAGCACTGGCGTTCCCACTGTGGCACAGTGGGATCAGAAACGTCTTGCAGGCACTGGGATGAGGGTTCAAGCCCCAGTCCGGCACAGTGGGTTTAAGATCCAGCATTGCTGCTGCTGTGACTTAGTTTGCAGCTGTCGCTTGGATCTGATCCCTGGCCTTGGAAACTCCATATGCCTCAAGGTGGAAGAAGAAGAAGAAGAAAGAAGAAGGAGAAGAAGAAAGAAGAAGGAGAAGGAGAAGAAGAAGAGGAGGAGGAGGAAGAGGAAGAGGAAGAGGAAGAAGAAGAAGAAGAAGAAGGAGAAGAAGAAGAAGAAGGAAAGGAAGCACAGACACCACGGCCAACATTTTAAAGCATAGGAAGAGAATGAAGGTATCCCCATGAAAACAAACAGGTGTTTTTCAGGACCCACACAGAAAAAGGCTGGAAAACCGAAAGACGGAAATGCTGAGGATAAGGACGTTCGTGTGTGGCCCAGTGGGTTAAGGAGTGCCAGGTGCGGCATCTCTGCACACGGCCCGCTGCTGCCATCCTGAACTGTGTCGGGAGCAGCGGCTTTGCAGGGAGATCTGGTCTGAAGCACTGGCTGCAAGGCCTCTGCCTGCAGTGCTGACAAACTTACAAGCGAAACTAGACAAAGCACGAAGGAAAAAAGGGCTTCAGGAACATAGTTCCTCTGGGAGAGCTCAAGCTGGTAAATATTCCTGGGAGCATCAGCGACCGCTGTCCGTCTCCAGAGTGAGCCACAGCTGAGCTCCGCCTCCTCGGGAGACCCTCCAAGGCCCACAGCAGGTGCAGTCTCCGAGTGAGCCTCCCCCCTCAAGACCTGTGCGGGTTATGCCATCAAGAGCAGGAGAGGGGACAAGGAGGAGCGTTTGGGGTACTCAGCACACAGCACCTTAGGGGCCCTGCGAAGGCCTGCAGCAATGTGGGCACACTAGAAAAAAAAAGAGTTCTTCATTTCTACTAAGGGCCAGAATAGTTTCAGGGCAGAGCAGTGCTCCTGCAGCTTGGGCAGCTCCCTGCAGCCATGCCTTCTCCTGCCACTGATCTGAAAAGCGAATCCAGTGCTGCCAGCTATCCCATCCCACGCTGCACATCTGCTCAGAGTGGAGCTGGTATCACTCTATGAAGGCAAAGTTTCCTGCTTAGAAGATCGGCACAGCGCAGGATGGCTCTAGAGGTGAACTGTGACATCGGGAGACAGAAGGTGGAAGAAAGGAGCAGAGCAAAAAAAAAATGAAGAAGGAGATGATTGAGGAGAAGGAGGGGGAAACTGCAGGAGGAAGAAGAGGAAGAAGAAACGAAGAGGGGAGGAATACAAAACAATCATATTCCCTATAAATCACTTTTAATAGTGACTACTGGTATGTTAAAAGTGGAAGATGAGTGACAGTCATGTCGCAGTTGCTAAATACTTTCCACCTTTGCTGGGTACTTCTGAGCTAGTGCAGAATACTTTTAGTTTTGATGCAAGTAATCCTTCACCCTATTGATTAACAGTAGCGTCATCAAATTCCTGGACCTAAGGTACAAATACCATCAAGAGATTAGGGACTACTGGTCAGCTTCTCTAAATCAAACTCATTATTTTTGCTAACTGTCCCTCTATATTTGCCTGGCTAAAACTGCGAGGCATTTATTGTTGGGAAAAAGAATAGGAATTGCAACCATGCATATTTAACTTCAAATTTTTATTCTGCTACTTAGTAAATGTATGACTCTGGACAAGTCATCTCTTCTTTTGGAATATATTTTTCTGTTTTTAAAATGAGACAAGTTAGATGCAAACGATTGACTTTGGAATGGATAAGCAAAGAGACCCTACTGTACAGCACTGCAAACTGTAGTCACTTATGATGAAGCATGAAAATATGAGAAAAAGAATGCATATGTGTATGTGTTATTGGGTCACCTTAATGTACAGTAGAAAACTGAGAGAACACTGTAAACCAGCTACAATGGAAAAAAATAAAAATCATTAAAAAATAAAAAATAATGAAAAAAGAAAATAAAAATTTGCTTTGTTTAGCTACATATTTAGAAATGTTCTACAACTGTTCAGAAAGACATTTTATACAAACTGAAATAAAGATAAGTTAAAACAAATAAAATGAGAAGAGTTAACACCAAATTATGTATGTATATAGCCATTCCATAGATGTCAAATTATATTACTAAATTTTTCGTCTACTAAAAAATATTATACAGTACTTGAATAAAATAACCCCTTTTGAAGGAAAAAATGTTACAATCTTTCAGTGTTGTCTTAAATTATTTTTTATTATATTTTACTTAAGTATGTTCAAATATGCTTACAATTCCCATATTGTAAATATTTAAAAAAAGCTTCACATTATATATGTTAAATGAATTAAACAAGGAGGAGTTCCCTTCATGGCTCAGCGGTTAACGATCCCAACTAGAATCCACAAGGATGCAGGTTCGGTCCCTGGCCTCAGTGGGTTAAGGATCAGGCATTGACGTGAACTATGGTGTAGGTGGCAGACAAGGCTCGGATCCCGAATTGCTGAGGCTGTGGTGTAAGCGGACAGCTGCAGCTCCAATTCAGCCTCTAGCCTGGGAACTTCCATATGCCATGGACACAGTGCTAAAAAGCAAATATAAATAAATAAATAGAATAAAAAAATAAACAAAGAGGCCATTAGTCTCTAATGGCCATGGTGACCTCCAAAAGCAAACCAAAATCTCAACCTGTAAACACCTCAAAGCTACAAAGTTAAAACTCTAAGAACAACTGGAGTTCCCGTCGTGGCTCAGTGGTTAACGAATCCGACTAAGAACCGTGAGGTTGCGGGTTCTATCCCTGGCGTTGCTCAGTGGGTTAAGGATCTGGCGTTGCCGTGAGCTGTGGTGTAGGTTGCAGACGCGGCTCGGATCCCGTGTTGCTGTGGCTGTGGTGTAGGCCAGCAGCTACAGCTCCTGTTAGACCCCTAGCCTGGGAACCTCCACATGCCCCGGGTGCAGCCCTAGAAAAGGCAAAAAGACAAAAACAAAAAAAAAAACCTCTTATTGGATACATCATTTGTATCTTCTATTTAATAGGTTGCCTTTTTGTTTTGATGACTGTTTCCCTCACTGGGCAGAAGCTTTTCGATTTGATGGATGCCCATTTGTTCATTTTCATATTTGCTTCCCTTCCCTTTGGCATCAGATCCACCAAAGCAATGCTAAGATCGATGTCAATGAGGTTACTACTTGTGTTCAGTCTGCCCCTTATTTTTAACCCCACGGCAGCCACAAGAGCAAAGCTGAACAAATTGCCATCACGCATAAAACGTAGAAAAGGGAGGGTCAGCCGTCACTGTTCGCTGCTTTGGAATTTTTAGACCCACAGAACTATAGGCTAGCGATAAAAAGACAGAGATGTTTACAAGGTTGAATTTTTAAAGTAAAGCTAAAGTTTGTTGAAGATTTTCTCTAGTATCTTTCTAAACAAAGAAAGGGGTGACTTAACTCAATGCCATGTCCTCTATTTGAAACCAGAGTTCTGCCAGTTTTCTCTGAGTTAAACAAGAGCCAAAGTCCCTTCAAGCAACAGAAGCCCCTGAGAACACGAATCCTGAGCTCAGTTTGGTGACCTTTTCTCCTCAAGCACCTATGCTAGGAAAGGCTGACTAGACGCTGATGAAAACAGAACCTGTCGCTGATCTCTGAACACTTCTGAGCTTTTAGGTGGAAACAGTACAACTACTTCAGTGACTATATTTTGTTTTGTTTCAGTAAGACAAGGAAAAGGGCAGAGTCTGTAACAAATTAATATAGAATACACACCTGTTATAGAAACAAAACCTTAAGTAGAAAATTTGGGACATGAGATAGGGAATATTAAGAGGCAGAAGTCAAATTCTTAAAATGTGCTTTACAGTTATACATAATTAATTCCCTGATTTACGGGTTTTAACACAAAAACAGAAAAACATGTATGGGTCGCCCCACATAGCATATTTATACATTATATACACACACACACACATACATATGCTTATAGATAGTTATCATATGTATAATGTGTGTGCATATGTACGTATTTTGGGGGTGGGTATGCAGGTGTGAGTAGACAGAGAGAGTGATATTAAAGACAAGAGAAACTAGAATCTTAAGTCAAAAGGAGTCAATCAGCACGGTGTAAAACATAAGCTCCATAACAGGAGTGACTTTGCTTTTCCACTGCTGTGCCTTGGTGCCTCAGTATATAGTAGCTGCTCAATAAACTCATCTGTTGAAGGCCTAAACATTATGATACTTTCTCTTTTAAAAACAGTCTCATAAATAACATAAGAAACTGTAACTCTAACTCTTCTACACTATTGGTGGGGATGTAAATTGGTGCAGCCACTATGAAGAATACGGAGGTTCCTTAAAAAACCAAAAATAAATGATCCAGCAGTCCCACTCCTGAGTATATATCCAAAAAATGGAAACTCTAATTAGAAAAGACACGTGCACCCCAATGTTCACTGCAGTACTATTTGCCATAGTCAAGACACAGAAGTCACCCAGGTGCCCATCGATAGATGATAGTTTTAAGAAGATACGGTGTACACACACACACACACACACACACACACACACACACACGAGTATTACTCAGGGAGTTTCCGTCATGGCTCAGCAGAAACGAATCTGACTAGCATCCAGGGTGCACGTTCAATCCCTGACCTCGCTCAGTGGGCTAAGGATCTGGTGCTGCCGTGAGCTGTAGTATAGGTTGCAGACGTGGCTCAGATCCTATGTTGCTGTGGCTGTGGTGTAGGCCGGCAGCTACAGATCCGATTCAGCCCTGGCCTGGGAACTTCCGTATGCTGCGTGTGCCGCCCTAAAAGACACCCCCCCCCAAAAGGGAATATTACTCAAGCATAAAAAAAAATGAGGTAACACCATCTGCGGCAACATGGATGGTCCTAGGAGATTATCATACTAAATGAAGCAAGTCAGACATAGAAAGACAAATGTTATATGATATCACATACGCAGAATCTTAAAAATAATACAAGTGAATCTATATAAAAAGAACAGAATCACAGACACAGAGAACAAACAAACTTATGGTTACCAAAGGGAGAAGGGACGGGGAGGGATAAATTAGGAGCTTGGGATTAACAGATACACACTACCACACATAAAAGAGGTAAGCAACAAGGACCTACTATACGCACAGGAAACTATATTCAACACCTCATAGTAACCTATAAAGGAAAATAACCTGAAAAGTAAATTACATGTATATATATATAAAAATACTGAGGAGTTCCCACGGTGGCTCAGTGGGTGAAAAACCTGACGTAGTGTCCATAAGGATATGGGTTCAAGCCCTGGCCTTGCTCAGTGGGTAAAGGATCTGGTGCTGCTGTGGCTGTGGCGTAGGCCCCAGTTGCAGCTCCATTTCAACCCCTGGCCTGGTATTCTCCATATGCCACAGGTGCAGCCCTAAAAGAAAAGAAAGAAAAAAAGACACTGAATCTCTTTGCTGTACACCTGAAGCTAACACAGTGTGTTAAATCAACTACACTTCAATTTAAAAAAAGAAAAAGAGAAACCACAATTCAGCTGAGTAGCTTTATTTTTCTCCCCTCTAGCCTCATTGAGATATAACTGATAACGCTTTAAGATGATTTGAGACACGGATCTCAAAACGTTACAAATCAACCACCACAACTGGTTTAGTTAACACATCCATCACCTCCCACAGTTAGGTTTGCGGGGGTGGGGAGTGAGAACTCTGAAGATCTACTCTCTTAGCAACGTTCAAGTACACACAAGAGAACTCAACTGTGGTCACCACGCTGTACAGCGGATCCCCATGAGTTATTCACCCTTTAACGACAAGTTTGTAACCCTTTGCCCACCTTCACCTATTTCCCCCAGTTCCCACATCCTTCCTTTTCTTCTGGAATTATCTTTAAAATTTGCTTGTGGACAACTAAAAAGATTACTAACACTACTTGAAAATCACATTTCATATGCAGAAGTTGGAGAAGAAAACAAATTCTCAAAAAGCAGCCAATAAAAAAAAAAACAGGACTCGAGAGGAAAAAACCAACAGGTACCCTAAAAGAGGCGGGGACAGAAAGAGGACAAAACAGGAACAGATATAAAGTACTGGTAATATACTAGGGTACTGAGAAAATCAGAGGAGAAAGCACTTTCTCAGATTTGATTATGAAAAGAAAAAAGGCAGCTCTACGGCCCATCCTGACAAACCTGTACGCACAGTGCAGATGCCTGCATCAGACATAAACTCTCTCCTTTGAGACAACATCCTAGACACTTATTTTGTAATAAAGTAATGACCGTAATTATTTACACAGAGAAATGATTACTTAATGAATTTTAATTCAAATTCTGAAGATTCTTAAAAACGCATTTCTATTTCAATACGAATTAATGTTTAGAAACCCCAACAGGAATTAGTGACCTATAAAAGCTAAAATTGCCCTCTCCCTTCTCTTTTAGAATTAAAAACAAGTTAGGGTTGGAAAATCTTCCTTCGCCAAGGTTTATTTTTAAAAACCACGTAATACTCAGAAGACCTGATGCATACAGCCATGAATTTGGGGCCAGAGATCACCTGTGATAAATACACCAAAGAGAAGTATTACTTTCATACGGGACAAAGCAACACGGCATGACATGACATGTTGCTATCTGCCCTTTCTTCCATCCCTGCCTTCTCTCCTTTACAGATAATGTTTTCTCTGGAAGTTTATACCCTCTCCGTAAGATTATGTTAGCGATGCTGTCAACCAAAACACCCAGAATCCTCATGACCAAAGAACAGACACGTGGTCCCCAAGTAAGGCTAATAAAACGCTCTCCTGAGAGCTGACGTATGAATCAACAGCATGTCTGCCCAAGGACCAAATCTCATTGATGCTAAAGACGGCACCTGAAAAGACCACCCACTATTTCCTGCAACTTTCCATCCTCTCCAGATCTGCCCTGTTGTCTGTTCTTCTAAGATGCCTCCCAGCCTCTTTTTAAGTGTGAATACATGCCAATTTTTTTTTTTTGTCTTTTTGCCTTATTTGGGCCGCACCCGCGGCATATGGAGGTTCCCAGGCTAGGGGTCTAACAGGAGCTGTAGCCGCCGGCCTTCGGCACAGCCACAGCCACGCAGGATCCGAGCCGCATCTGCAATCTAAACCACAGCTCACGGCAATGCCGGATCCTTAACCCACTGAGCAAGGCCAGGGATCGAACCCGCAACCTCATGGTTCCTTGTCAGATTCGTTAACCACTGAGCCACGACGGTAACTCCTACATGCCAAATTTTAACATCGGCCTGGCACACTGGCATTAGAGGGCTCCACTGCTCGGGGCTAGAAGCGCAGGCCCCAGGCCCCACCCAACCCAGCTGTCTCCTCCCACCCACAGCCCTTTCTGAGCACACCACCATGGCTCAGCTCAAGAGGCCCGATTCTTCAGACGGCACTCAAACCACAAGCTCTCCTGCACACAGGCTGCTCCTGTGCTTAACTGGGCCTGAAGCTGGGTTTTTGGTGCTGGCAATTAAAGTACTGATGTAGCTGCCAGGAGAAGAACTGATGGAGAGGATGGTGATGGGGGAAGGCCGTGACCATAACCATGACGCTGATAAGAGCAAAGGCCAGGACAGAGAAGGAAGAAGGAAGAGGAGGAACGCCCACAGTGGAAGGGACTTCACAAACAAGCGTTATTGAAATGGCTTTGGTTGCAATTGTGTTGACAGTAGGTTCTAGTTGTCCAATTACATTCTTCTCTGTTACTTTTAGTATCCAGTATTTATCTGTTAACTTTTCGTATCTGTTTTCCCCTTAGTATCTCTTGCATTTACAGATAATCAATCTTTGTAAACATTTCAACGTTAAGAACTTCGATTACGTGACTGGAGGTCTTAGACATGACATTTGCTTGGATAAGTAAGCATCTAACAGCACAGTCTTGTATCACTTTGGCTTTATATCAAGTACATAGCTTTATTGGCTTCGGTTCAGTTCATGCCTTTAAAAATCAATTTTTAAACTTTCTTAGCTCTTATTAACTTCAGAAAATCTAAGTTCAGAAAAAAAGTTTGTTCAAATAACTGGTGACCAATAGCCTTGTCAAAATGTGGTTTTACAACTGAGATGCCAGGGAGTGGAGAACTAAGGCACTTCCCTAATTCTTCTGTAACCACGTCCAATCCAATTCATGACACAGTCTTATTCATCAAATGCAAATGACCAAAACGATCCAAATGATCATCAGCAATAACACCGTCTGGACTTCTCTTTCTCCAGGAACCACTCAATTTGCCACTTCACTGGACATAAACAAAAGTAAGTCTCGGTGTGGTATGAAGGTAACTTGGGAAATTTGATTTTAAAAACAACTTCATCACAGGCTTTGGAGGTGGGCAGCTTGGGTCGAACCCTACCTCTCTTACTCACTATTTGTGAATCCATGGACAAACTTAACCCAAGCCTCAGTTTTTTCGTCTTTAAAACAGATAGAGGAGTTCGGTCATGGCTCAGTGGTTAACGAACCCAACTGGCATCCATGAGGACTCGGATTTGATCCCTGGCTCCACTCAGTAGGTTGAGGATCCGGCATTGCCGTGAGCTGTGGTGTAGGTCACAGACGTGGCTCGGATCCCATGTTGCTGTGGCTGGCTGCTACAGCTCTGACTGGACCCCTAGCCTGAGAACCTCCATATGCCGCGGGTGTGGCCCTAAAATGACAAAAAAAAAAAGGGATAGAATAACACCTAGCACCCAGGACCCTTGTTTTGATGTTTAAAGCCTGGTATCACAGTAAGCATTCTGTGATGTGAGCTACTGTAAGGGCATAAAATTGAGTTTTTGTTCTGTGTCAATTCATCTTCTTTTAGTGGTAGTTGTTAAATATTTATATAATAAAGCCCCTGCTTTTATGAACCAGCACCAGCATCCAATAGGCTAATACCTCAATCAAAAATCCGTACAACAGCTGATGTTGACAGTATTTTTGTGGGTGAGATCTGAAGCTTAATAACTTAACTCCCCATCATTACTTTTAAAAATACTCTATGTGAGGTAATCAACCATCTGTTGATATCGCTTGCTGTACATACTATAAGCAAACAGAAATACCTAAGCGAAAAATTTGGTCTTTAAGACACTCAGAGTAGTTTTCCGTGAGAACAGACAGCATGAGAGAGACTTGAAAATGGAGGCTGGAATGAGAGTGTTGTCTGTTAACTGCACATAATCGCCTGGGTTTATACAATAAACGTATGGCAGAGGGAGAAAAATCTAAACACGGAAAGGACATACAATTTGCCCCCCTCAACAGACTCTTTAGAAATTAAGAGCATTTGGTTATAAATACCACTTAATAGAATTCTGCCTTTGTCACATAGGCATGGGTAAAATGGAAATATTCTAAGTAAGTTTGTGCCCTCCTCTAAGCTTCAGTGGCACTCTTGAATACATAATTAAGTTGTAAAATCTCTGTTAAGCAATTTGTTCTCTCTGTGCATACTTACGCATAAAAATGAAAGGACTGTTTGTGAAAGGGTTCATAACCTCAGTGGCCACTTAACCTAGCAGATGCGTCAAACTTGACTCAGGTAAGAGATGTACTTTTTAACAGAAGGAGCCCTTGGTTCGTGTTTGGTTTGGTTTTGATTTTAATTTTATGGCCGCCCCTTGGCCTGTGGAAGTTCCCAGGCCAGGTACTGAATCTGAGCTGCAGCTGCGGCAACGCAGGATCCTTTAACCCACTGTGCCAGGCCAGGGATTGAACCCGCACCTCCGCAGTGACCTGAGCCACGGCAGTCGGATTCTTAACCCACTGTGCCACAGTGGGAACTCCAGTCCTAGGTTCTTAAGTAGCCCTCACTGGTTGGCACACGGTCTTCACTCCAACCGCCTTGTACTACAGAAGACTGGACGCGCTCCAACCCAGTTTGCCTTAAATGACAACAATACCGTTGCTGGCTTCCAAAGTGGCCGTGGTCATTCCAATCAAATGTC
Source organism: Catagonus wagneri (assembly GCA_004024745.2). Taxonomy (NCBI): domain Eukaryota; kingdom Metazoa; phylum Chordata; class Mammalia; order Artiodactyla; family Tayassuidae; genus Catagonus; species Catagonus wagneri. Next base: position 17,941,841 of record PVHT020000080.1, read on the forward strand.
AGAAGCAGTAGGACAGAAAACAGGCCCTCCCTTTCCTCGGCTGCCCAGGCACCACTCTTCCCAGCTTCCAGATGAAAAGCAGCACAAAAAAGCCCTCCAAACTCTCACATTCTCCCCTCTGTCCCTCCCATCCCATTTCTATTAATCAAGGGATGGGACTTGATTTTGAGAAGGTAGGTGTGGGTCCCTGAGGGCAGGCTGAATACACGCTGCAAAGGCTGATGGCATCTATCTCATGGCCTCTTCCTCTGTTTGATAGGATGGGGGCTGAAAAGCCACGATTCCACGAGGCACATAAAACATGCAGGCACATAAAACTGTCTTCTGAGAGCTTAGGAAGAAATGCTGGGAGATCTGTGAGAGGAAGCCATGCGCCATGATCCACGCTCCCAGCCTCAGCTCCTTCCCCGAATGGAGAGTCAGGAATAACAGGCTGTGAGGCAGGGGCCAGAGGTCAGGGAAGACACAGAACCAAATGAGAGGCTAACTGACGCCAGAGGTTGCAAGGAGCATCATTTCAGGGCAACACATATGCCAGCAAGTGCTCGCAAAACAACATACCTTACATGCTCGTGGCACATGGAAGTTCCCAGGCCACAGCAGTGACAATGCCAGGTCCTTAACCCACTGAGCCACCAGGAAACTCCTTACACTTGAGTAATTTTAAGGGCAGGATTTCAAGCTGTAAGCTAATTCAGCTACCATGGCAGCTAATCGATTAAGTGGCTCCCTTATATTCTTTTTCTTGATGAACTATAAAAGAATACAGGTATAAAAATATTAAGTGCTGATTCGGTTTGCTGTACACCTGAAACTAATACAGCATTGTTAAGTCAACTATACTACAAGAAAATTAAAAGTGAAAAAATAGCCTTTGGGTTTAAAGTATTTTACTTTTTTTTTTTTTTTTTTGCTTTTTTAGGGCTGCACTCGCAGCATATGGAGATTCCCAGGCTAGGGGTCAAAGTGGAGCTATAGCCGCCGGCCTTCACCACAGCCACAGCAACGCGGGATCCGAGCCACGTCTGCAACCTACACCACAGCTCATGGCAACGCCGGATCCTTAACCCACTGAGCAAGGCCAGGGATCGAACCCACAACCTCATGGTTCCCAGTAGGATTCGCTAACCATTGCACCACGTCGGGAACTCCGTATTTTACATTCAAATTACCAGAATGAAGTTCATGTTTGCCTCACCTGAACCCCACCCTCTTACCTCCATCTCCAAGACTACCCACAGGTGTCTTTTGAGGATCTGCCTTAAAACCGACATGAGGAACTGACAGCGATTCCTGCGACACGCTTATATCATCCACGAGTTATTTCACTGCTGAGCGTACAGCAGCCTCTTCATTTATACAACGATACACACGGACAGAAGAACCAGATTTGATTTGAAACTAGCACTATCGGTGCTTTTCAGGGCAGAAGATGAGTTTAAAAAAAAAAAAACATAAACTACAAAATTATTTAATGGAGCTTCCAGGATGGGTAAGCTGCTCCCTAATAGAGTCAGCGTAATTGCAGAGTGAATGCGTTTTTTTCAGCTATTTTGGAACAGAAGGGCTAAAGCAGCTCCTCCACAAATGTGTGACATAAACTCCGAGGAGAATCTGCTCAGGTGGCATTCTCTAGCCCATGAGACAGTCAGCACTGTCCCCAGACAGTTCTGGTTGTCACCGCCGGGGCAACCATTTAAGCCATCTAAGCGGCTTATATGATACCGAGATAACAGATGACACTGACCAGCTAGGTGCTGACTCTGAGAAAAGATGAGTGAGAGGGGCTGGGAGAGGCAAGAAAAGCAATGTTACCACCACCCAGGGGGCAGAGACCAGGGACACTCCCACAGCGAGGAACTGAAACACAACGCAACTGGCAACAAGGCTCAGAAGGCGGAGGTTGCCACTGATTTCCCTGTTTTTTTTTTAATTATAGCTGATTTACAATGTTCTGTCAATTTCTGCTGTACAGCAAAGTGACCCAGTCATACATATATATACATTCTTTTTCTCATATTACCTTCTATCATGTTCTGTGACAAGTGACTGGATCTAGTTCCCCATGCTATACAGCAGGACCTCCTTGCTTAGCCGTTCTAAATGTAAGAGCTTGCGTCCACTCGACCCAAACTCACCATCCATCCCTCTTCCTCCCCCTCCCTCTCGGCAACCACAAGTCTGCTCTCCAAGTCTGCTGAGTCTGTTTCTGCTCTGTAGATAGGTTCATCTGTGCCATATTTTGGATTCCACATATAAGTCATATCGTATGACATACAAGTCCTTCTCATTCTGACTTACTTCTCTTAGTAAGAGGAACTAGAATCTCCAGTTGCACCCATGTTGCTGCAAATGGCATTATTTCGTTGTTTTTACGGCTGAGTAGTATTCCATTGTGTATACGCACCACATCGTCTTCATCCATTCCCGCTTTGATGGGCATTTAGGCTGTTTCCATGCCTTGGCTGTTATGACTAGAGCTGCTGCCAACATAGAGGAGCATGTACCTTTTTGAATAAAAGTTTTGTCTGGCTATATGCCCAGGAGTGGGATTGCTGGATCATATGGTAGTTCTATATTTAGTTTCCTAAGGTACCTCCATACTGATTTCCACAGTGGTTGCACCAATTTACATTCCCACCAAGAGCGTAGGAAGGTTCCCTTTTCTCCACACCCTCTCCGGCATGTGTCTGCTTTTCAAAACTATGGTTTCCATAAAGCTAATCAATGACAGCCAGCGCATGATTACCTCAACATCACTCTGGCTATTTTCAGGGGTCCTCCCCGCAGCCGGATATCTGCTTACAGAAGAAGAACCGAGGCAAGTCTGGAAGTTATTCAACAGGGAATTCATCTTCGTCTTCTTTCATTCACTCTCTTGGCTTCAGTCAGTCTGTGCTCATAACCCTGAGACCTGTCACCTGGTGTCAGAGCCTCTCCTGGGTTTCACGCCCTGGACACCTCCTGCTTTCCCCAGAGCCATAGCTAAGCGCAGGGGTCATTTCAACACCGTGTCTCCCCCTACCCAACCCCCACCCCACTGGGCCCCAACCCTCCCCTCCTTCTCCTCTCCAGCTCTTCCAGCCCCAGGCTCGGTGAGCAGTACCACCGCTGACCGGGCAGGAAGCCTGGGCACCCAGGCTCATCCTCGTCCCGGGAACATCGCTATACTTGGCACCTAACTGGCACTGGACCACATGCTGAATACTAATCACTCTTCTTTCAGACCAACTGCTAAGTGATCAGCCCAAAGAAGATTCGAGAAAAAGTAAATAAAACTAGGCAGCGGGGAATGCAGGTGGGTATGAAAAGAAACAGCACATTTGGAAATACACCCCCATGCTCAAAAAACACAATCAGAGGCCCAAAAAGAAGCCCCAGAGCCCCAGGGCGTGGCTTAAATGATACTGAGATAACAGACAACACTGACTAGCTAGGGTGCTGACTGAGAAAAGATGACTTTATTTAAAACTCAAACTTAAGAGAAAGAATCCTGGCAGGGTAGACACCCTGGACTTGAGGGCTAGGGGAGGCCCAGCTCTGTCCCTGCCTTCCTGTGCAGGGGCTGGTTTTTCACCTCTTTCTTGGAGTTCCAGGACCTCTACACTCCTGTCTTTGCCTAAAGTGCACCCGGCAGGGCCTTCCAGCCCGAGCCGACCTCAGCATACAAGAAGCACTGCTTTGCCCTCTGCAAACCCAACCTGCAACCCCAGCCCAAAAGGGAAGAAAGGGAACTCTAAATGACAAGTTTTCCTTGAGGTCTTCAAAGACTTTTCTTTTTTCTTTTCTTTTTTTTTTTCATCTTTTTAGGGCTGCACCTGCAGCCTATGGAGGTTCCCAGGAGAGGGGTCCATTCAGAGCTGTAGCCACCGGCCTATACCACAGCCACAGCAACGCGGGATCCAAGCCGCGTCTGTGACCTACACCACAGTTCATGGCAACACCGGATCCTTAACCCACGGAGCGAGGCCAGGGATCGAACCCGCAACCTCATGGTTCCTAGTTGGGTTCATTAACCACTGGGCCATGACGGAAACTCCCAAAGATCTTTTATTTCCTTTTTGAAGGCGAGGGCAGAGGGATGAGCTCGTCACACATGCTCCCCATGGCGGACCACCAGCACCCTTTTCCGCATGGCCTCTGTTTTACTTATTTGCACAGCTTTTTGTTTGTTTTCATTCTCATTCCCAGCCCTCTACAGGCAACCATGCTAACGGACTTGATACATCTTCTTTCATATGTAAATATCCCTGTGAGATTTGCAGTGTTGCTATGGATATGTAGTCTTTTCTTACTTTTTTAAATTAGAGTTGATTTACAAAATAAATAAATAAATTCAAGCTTAACAGGCATGACCACCCCCCAAAGCGCTGAAAAGAGGAACAAGGGAAGGGGAAATGGAGGAGAGCAGTAGAGTTTGTAAAAATAATGACAACCAGGAGCTCACACTGTGACTCGGTTAAAAACCACTGAGTGACCAAGAGGATGTGGGTTCAATCCCCGGCCCCGCTCAGAGGGTTAAGGATCTGCTGTTGCCACAAGCTGTGATGGAGGTCACAGACGGGATTCAGATCCTGCGTTGCTGTGGCTGTGGTGTGGGTCGTATCTGCAGTTCAATTCGACCCCCCGCCCAGGAACTTCCATATGCCACAGGTGTGGCCCTAAAAAGAAAAACGATAATAATATTAATAACAACCACCACCTCACATACAGGGTTAAGTTTGTAATAGTCACATATAAGATTTTAGTCTTTGAAAAACACGGAGGCGAGCAGGCCTTATAATTAGTGGGCAGTGATACTTAGAGCTCGCACTGATAAGACACTGAGGTTCTGACAGCAGTTTAGAAAGAACCATCGATCGTTCGGAATGTGAAGTGGCAGAAAGCGTCAAGCCACGCTGACAGCCGGTGCTCACGTGGCCCCCATCACGGCACAGATTTGCAGTAACAGCCGTCGGCAGCCATTCGCGGTGGTGATTATCCAAGGAGCTGCTATTTCAGGAGCTAAACAGGGGTCATTTGAACAACCATTTGCATTCATTTTATGCCGCTGATAATAGAATTGGGTCGACTGGTGACATCCTTCCATCGTCTCCAGAAGCACAAACAATACGCTTTATCGTCACAAGTGAGTCATTATGCCTGTTTTAGCCATAAGATTCCGGAAGGTTTCAGTAAATTGTAGAGACATCCAAGTGAATCAGAGAGGAGTCAGAACTGACACTTTGACCAACAATTTCCCCTCTGCAGCTAACATTAGCTCTTCTGTAACATGTCTTTGACAAGCCTTCAGGGAATATGCATGGATTTCAGTCTGACTCATTATCACAAAGCTAGGTCTAGGCATGACTGAGTACTCGAGTCCCCCTTGTGGTATAACTCAGATGGAGGGCCTAAGATTCAACAGGTGAGATGGCTTGGTTTTTGCTGTTGTTGCTTTTACTGTCACCTGACTTGTTCTTCATTCTTAGGGATTTTGTTGTCCTACCCAGTAAATCTGAGACAGCCTCGGCTTGGAGGGACAGGCAGGTAGAGCCAGGAACAAAGACAGCGTTCGTTGTTCAGGTCTAACGTTCAAAACAGAATTGCTTAAATGAGATCAGAAGAAGCAACTGTCTTGAGCCCACACTTTCTAGTGTGAGAGCTTAAAAGAAAAAAATGGTATCTTTTGATGCTCCAAAAGCTCTGGCTTGGAACATAGAGAATTGAGAGTTTACAGGGAAGATACTGCGAGAGCCTGGCAATAACACAGTATGGCATTAGAGCAGTTTTCCTGCATCTAGGGAGACAGACAGATGTTTGGTGGGATGGTAGAAAGATGGAAGGACCAAAGTCTCTAAAGTTTAAATACCGTCTGGTTGTGTGTGTATGCAGGTGTGCGCCTGGAGGGGGATAAGCAGGATATGGGGTGGTAAGAGGGTAAGAAAATCCTAATGGACTGAGGGCATCCACGAACAGTAGGGACTTGCGCCCAGCTTCCTATCTGAACCCCTCTGGGGAAACTATTCTGATGGGTCCTTTAAGTCAGTGTTGGTAGATACCACGGAGCAGCGATGATGGCGGAGTACGGAGGGCAGAACGGACTAGGAGCTCTGAGCTTCCCGGCCTGACTGGCCCCAGTGGGCTGTCGGAGAGATCCAAAGCCATTCCCACCGCCATTCAAGGGAGGCCTGGCCCAGCTCTTGCGGCAGCATGGGGGAAAGAGGGTGGGGATCCTGAGCTTGGAGAGCTACGGAGCCAACCAACGGATCAGCAAGCCGTCCTCATGGTTTTACCTGTTCTAAAAAATCAACCAAAGGATGCCCCAGCAACAGGGAATAGCATGAAGACCAAGGTCAAAGTCCAGGCGAGGTGAGACACATAAGAGAGGCCAGGGAGGCCCAGGGGACTATAGACTGGTTGGACACCTTCCTTTTCCCAGTGGTCCCCCAATACCGAGACTCCATCTAGAGTATGTTGGCGTGGTGGTGGGGAGCGTGGGGGAAAGAGCCCCAGAATGGCAACAGCAGCCCTAAGAAGGACCATGAACTCTGCAGACTGCATCATGTCTTAAGGCTGTCTGAGTCGTTGCCCCCAAGTGCTAAAGAGATCCTAACCTGAAGTAGCGATGTGATGTTTTCGCGTTACTACCAGGAAAATTCCCAGAGCTACACCGAGCGCAGTCACAGAGAGAGAAAGAAAGTCGCCTTGCCGCACATCCGCAAACGCAGAGACTTTCTGTTGCTTAACAGGCTGCAGTCTTCACAGGCTACAGAATCACAAGTTACTCAAGCATCCAGGTTATCGCAGAGCAGGTCTCCCACGCGGTGGTCTTAAAAATGCCTTCCCTTCTCTCTTGTGTCTTGAATGAAATAATTCCTCCCGGAGCAGACAGAGTAGAAGCGGGGATCTCTGACAGAGAGGAGCTGCTCACTCTTCGCGGCCTTCTTCTGACCTGACCTGCAAGCCAACATTTTACCCGACAGAACCAAGAATAACACTGAGAAACTGTCCTCTGTCATTCCAGTTAACACAACCCCGTGAGACTCGGCTCGACTCTAGAACTGAGAGCACAAAAGAACCTAAAACTACCTCTATCGTGTTCCTACCAGGCGTCTCAACGGTGGCCAGATGCAGTGCTGGGCCCAAGGAGGAAGGGAGCTCAGAAAAAGACACCAGTGAGGAAAAGTCAAACTCACGATCTCACTTTCAAGTCCAATAGGAGCGTGAGATTTGGGATCAGACAGCAGCTCTAGGTTCACATGCTAGTTTCACTCTGGTTTAGCATTCTCAACTGTCTATGCTCAGTTTCCCCATATTTAACATGGAGGCATGGAGTCCCCCTCGTGGCTCAGTGGTTAACGAATCTGACTAGCATCCATGAGGATGCCGGTTCGATCCCTGACCTTGCTCAGTGGGTTAAGGATCCGGCTTTGCCGTGAGCTGTGGTGTAGGTTGCAGACGCGGCTCGGATCCCACGTTGCCGTGGCTGTGGTGTAGGCCGGCGGCTGCAGCTCCGATTCCACCCCTAGCCTGGGAACCTCCATATGCCGTGGGTGTGGCCCTGAAAGCAAAAATAAATAAATAAATAAATAAATAAATAAATAAATAAATAAATAAAATGGAAGCAGTAAGATTGTTAGATTAAGAACTCTGGCTATGCTGTAATGTTCTGCTTGTTGATGTGGGTGCTGGTTAGTGGGCTATGTCCCCTTGCTGACCATCCATTAAGCTGTACACTTATTTATGTATTTTAAGTTTTTCATACATTAATTAAGTTTTGATGGAAGGAAAAAAAAAAAAAGCCAATGAATGTGTCCCAGCCTCTGGCTCCATCTCTTTTTTGTTGCTGGGATTTTGGGAAGAAATTTCTTTTCCTACAGAAAACTAACCCCCTAAGATTTGTTTCCACCTCTGGGTCCTCACAGCAACCTTCCGTTTTGTTTTGTTTTTTGTTTTTTGCTTTTTAGGGCCTCAGTCCTGGCATATGGAAGTTCCCAGGGTAGGGGTCCAATTGGAGCCGCAGCTGCCGGCCTACACCACAGCCACAGCAACGCCAGATCTGAGCCTTATCTGCGAACTACACCACAGCTCAGGGCAACACCAGATCCTTAACCCACGGAGCGAGGCCAGGGATCGAACCTGCATCCTCAAGGATGCTAGTCAGATTCGCTTCCACTGCGCCGTGGCAGGAACTACCCCCCCCCCACAACAGCAACCTTTTGACAAACACTTTCTCATCACGATCAGAAAACACTGAAACTGTCAGGTTGCTTACCTGGCTTATCCGGTGTGAGCATCTTTAAATTCCCAGTCATAGTTGACTCTTTTGCTTCAAAGTGGCAAGCAAGTCTAAATACACCTATTTAAATTCCATTCCTCCTCAAAAGAATCACAGAGGGTAAGAACGGCACTTAGTGTCTCCCAGGAAGTAATGCCCAAGGAGCTAACATAAATAAAGCTGAGAATCCAGCTCAGGCTGCCTGGCTCCAGAGTAGAGACTCAATAAAAGTTTGCTGAATTCTATTCAACCCAAACTGGAAAAACTGTGATTCAGAAATCCAGAGTTCCTTTCTTCCAGATACCGCTTTTGGTCAGCACATTTTAAACCAACAGTCCATGAGAATCCAATTAAAGGAACACTGCATCTTTTGTTTCAATAATTTGTCTGTTGTATTACAGACGTCTTTCTTCTGCTGCCATACACCCCTTCATTTTTTCCAAGATATCACTATTTTTCTGGAGCCAAAAACCATAATGATATAATGAGTTTTGTCAGCTTCCACAGGGCTAGTTTTCTGGTAGAAAAGAAACTAATTCTTTCCATGAGTTGTAAAAAGACATTATCTGTTACTACTATAGTAGACACACACAGGCAAAAGAAAGAAAAAAAAACACACAAACAAAATGCCTGTTATCCATTTTTCCCGGGAACAAAGACATTTCTGTTCCCTATTTAGACAATAACAAAATACAAAAAGATCTATGTCTCATTCTTTCAATGGTAATTATAACAGAGCTGATCTTTTTTAATAATTATGTTGGAACCCTTCAAGGTCTGACTTACGAGCAATGTCTTTCAGCATCTCAGTCCCAATTTGGGGGACATTCCCTCCCAAGGACACTTAAATTTCTCCTGGGTTTTTTAAACCAGCCCCTGCCTGGCTCTTAGTCCTACTATAGCACGTATCTCTAATTATGCCATCTTTATGGTTCTAGAAACACACCTGAACACCCACAGGGTACAAGCCTTCTCTCTCTCCACCTCTCTAGCCCTTGCTGCCATCTGTCATCCAACCCCCGAGCCTTCCGCAAACGCCACTACGTAACATGCGCTTCCCAATTGCAGTTTCCCGGCAGAAAAACCCAGTAGCTTCTGTCACTGTACAGATGCATGGTTACAGGGCGAAGCATCAGGAGGGAGCGCTTTTGTTTTGTTTTGTTTTGTTTTCATATAGGATTTGCGTACATTTAGAGCTGGTACTTCCCATTGGCGCAGTTATAACTGAAAGGAAAAGTGAGCCATTCAGTCATCTTCAGGTACGTGCATAAAAAAATAGGCAAGTATACACAAGGCCATCCTAAATCTAAGGCCCTATGCTTACGATGAGAAAAGAAAAAAAATTTTTCCAATATAGATGACATGAGGGCTTTCCTCATTAGTTCTTAGTTATTGTCAAACAATTTACTATGGTTTTATCCAGACACGAGTCTAGAACGGTCTATCTACCTTGAATGTTCCTCTATCAGATACATACTGATTTGAGCTCAAGTAGCAGTTTGTCACAAAGCCCGGGGCTCCCCAGTTCCTGCTCCTTCCCCAGACTGGGATGTGCCTACCTTCGGACTGGAACTCACTGATATTTCAGCCTTCACTGTGGTGCTGAAGAATAAAGCATAATAAGCTTTGGCCCAGGAGCTCCCACTGTGGCTCAGTGGGTTAAGAACCCAACATAGTGTCCACGAGGATGCGGGCTCCATCCCCGGCCCCACTCAGTGGGTTAAGGATCTGGCATTGCTACGAGCTGTGGCAGAGGTCGCAGGAGGGGCTCAGATCTGGTGTGGCTACGGCTGTGGCGTAGGCTGGCAGCCGCAGTTCCAATTCAACGCCTAGCCCAGGAACTTTTATATTTTTAGGTGTGGCCCTGAAAAGAGAGGAAAATGAAAAACTTTTGCCTGGAAATGAGCAGGCTTGCTATCATTTTCCTCATATACCTGCACTGGGGTCTCAATGGCAGGTCACGCTGCCTTTTGCTTTGTCTCTTCCCGACTAAATTTTTCCTTTTAGTGACTAGATCCTGCCCAGTTAGTGCATGACTAGGACGTGGTACCACAGCCCTGATGTTCCATGACTGCATGCTTCCCCCTTAACCCTGGATCCAGGGGAAAAACCCTTCGCCTGATAAAGACATGGCAGGGTGCACCAGGGGTTCCCAGCACCAGGGGTCACAGAAGCAGCCATTCCAACACAGCCTCGCTGCTCCTTAGAGGAATCAGACTGACCGCTGTCCTGTTGCCATCTGAGGCTGTAGAAAACTCAAAAGATAACACAGCCAGGTTTTTCAAGAAGCGGGACGTGACTCTGAAGTTATCTTACCCCCCTACTCTGCAAGCAACTACAGGGAGGACTGAAAAGACCCAATTTCTTTACTCCACATAATTGTTTCTGCGGAATCTACCGCTGTCCGTTGGGCAGAATTAATGTGGCAATCGAATGAGAAGAAATACAAAGAGAACAGATCTGTGGTTGCCAAGGGGGGGAGGGCTGAGGGAGGGAAGGATGGGAAGTTGGGGATTAGCAGATGCAGACTAGAATACACAGGATGGATAAACAAGGTCCTATTGCATACCACAGAGAACCAAATTCAATATCCTGTGCCAAACCGTACTGCAAAAGAATACGAAAAGAATGTATAAATGAGTCACTTTGCCATACGGCAGAAATTAACACAACAATGTAAATCAACTATACTGCAATAAAATTTTTAGCAGTATTTAAAAAAAAGTGGGAAATAGACCTTGAAGATCAAGAACATACGCTTTGGTATCAGAGTCACCTAGGTTCAAATCCCAGCTCCAATACTATTTCAAAAATAATCTCTTCTACTTGGTAGAAGAAATCATCTAAGAATTGGCTTTTATTTTTTCAACAATTAACCAAATTTTTTCAGTAATTAACCAGTTACTCAAACCTGTCCAAGCATCCGTTCCTCAGAAGTTAAAAAAGTAAATGAAAAGAGCATCTATCCCTTAGGGTTGCGAGGATTTGGAGAGAAGCAAAATACAATGTGCTCAGCCAGCACCCAGCAGTGGAAGCATTAGCTACTGTTACTACTGGTGCTGCAACCTGCTCTGCAAACTAAAGAACAATATAATTTATCATCCAAGGGCCTACCGCACAGCCCAGAGTGATCTACTCAGTACTCTGTAAAAACCTATATGGGAAAAGAATCTGAAAAGGAACAGGTATATGCATAACTTATTTACTTTATTGTACCCCTGAAATTAATCAACTTTCCAAGTCAATTATACTCCTGGAGTCCGCATTGTGGCTCAGTGGTAACAAACCCAACTAGTATCCATGAGGATGCAGGTTCGATCCCTGCCCCCACTCAGTGGGTTAAGGATCCAGCATTGCCGTGAGCTGTGGTGTAAGTCATGGACGTGGCTCGGATCCCATGTTGCTGTGGCTGTGGTGTAGGCCGGCAGCTGCAGCTCCCATTTGACCCCTGGCCTGGTAACTTCCATATGTCGCCCTAAAAAGAACCTCCCCCTCAAAAAAATTATACTCCGATAAAATTTACTTTTTAAAAAGTATACTTATTATCAAGCTACTAACCTGTTCAACACCTTCACCCCAGCTCTGAACTGACACACAGATACAAAGCCCTACCCTCCAGGTGACCGCAGCCAACAAAAAGTCAAGTCCCCAGCTACCAATATCCAGCTAACAGCCACAGTGTTCTTTTAAAACTATTTCCTTGGTTTCTCTGTGGAATAATAAAAAGGCACCAGGTGGTGGTGGCTGACCCCACATATGCTATACAACTGTTGCTCTTTATGTTCTGTTTGACTTATTGGAGTTTAAAATTTCAGGAAATAAAGAGTATAACTTCTTTCAAAGGCCTCTGAATAAAAGCTGATGTGCATTGAGAATGTCATAAAAGAGGTGGCAGCCTAATGAGAGATGAAATATTGAAAGATGTGTTGGAAGAAGGCAGTGAACTGCATGGCCCGGTTTTAGAATATTCTGCACAAAACAGTGATTTTTAAACTTAGAAATTTAATGTTTCAATATCATATAAAAACATGTCAAAGGATTTTTGCTATAGAACTGAAGTCATGCTTTCCATATTTCTCTAAAATCGGTATTTCTCCCAAACAATACATCATAAGACACATTCTATACCTATGGATATATTTTAAACTAGTTATACTAAATAACTGCGTAAAATTCCTTAGTAAGGGTACACAATAGTTTATTCAATCATTTCCCTACCGATGGGCCATGCTTGTTGTTTCCAGCTAGTCCCAACCAAAAACAAAAGGGCATAACCATCGTTTCTCAGCAATCCCTGCCTACTTGTGCTTTTACTTCTACAGGGTAATAAACTAACATTTGTGGAGCACACCCTATGGACTAAGTACTTTAAAACTTTGTATCATCTGATTTAATCCTTCCAACAATACTGTAAGGTGGGTACTATAGCTATCCCATTTCCTAGAAGAAGCAAACGGCTTCTAGTAACACAGCATCTTTGTCTATAGCCACCGGCCACTTGTTTTCTGTTCAAGAACTGTCATCTGTGCTTTTTTAAAATTTTATTTACTTTTTTTCATTTATAACGGTTTTTATTTTTTCCCTTATAGCTGGTTTACAGTGTTCTGTCAATTTTCTACTGTACAGCAAGGTGACCCAGTTACACATATGTGTATACATTCTTTTTCCTCACATTAAGTGTGCCTTTTTTTTTAATTGGGTCAGTTTTAGAGGCACTTTATGCATTATAGACTTTAGCCCTTTTTCTTCACATGCGTTATGGGTATTTTTTCATAGATCGCCATTGTATTACTTTCTTTACAGATTATACATTATCATACTTTGTTTATAAGTTATCAAATTCTGTAGCTTTGCCATAAACAAAATTCCACTTGTATGTAATCAAATACTTTTCTCCTTTCTTTAAAGCTTCTCTATGTGCTTTCTTATTTAAAAATATAAACCTCCAGTCCCAGGTTACACAATATTCTCTTAAACCTTCTTATTTTATGGTTTAGTTTTGGTATCCAAATCGTCATATACCAAAAATTTCTTTTTACATTTTAGGGATTTAATATTTACTCTTTCGGGTTAGTATAAACTAGTATAATAGTTGGCACCATTTACTAAACAAATCGTCTTTTCCAAATGGCCATGAGACCGCATGGCCCACAAGGTTTAAAATATTTGCTATCATACTTCAGAGAAAATAAAGCAAACACCCAGGGGCCTGTTACACAGTTTTGCCAAATCTTACTTTAGAATTTTTTTTCTGTTTTTAAATAAAATATTACAGATTTAAAAAAAACTTTTTTTTGCCACCTTGTCTTTTACAGAAAAATTTGCTAACCCACTGACCTAAATGTTAACTGCTAGCCATAGACTGCTAACAGGGTTTCGCAGTTAGTTTTAATCTCAGCTGACAGGAAATCCTTTTCTCTCTTCTTTCGGTTATTTGGGGGCATTTATTCTTCGATATAAAGTTTCACATATTTTTACACAATGAAAAAAAGTTTGAGGCTTCATTAGGATTGGAATTAGGGTTATATTAAACGGCATTTACATGCTTTGTCATCCAAGAACACATACTTCCAAGTCTTGTTTTGAGTCCTTTCCTGTGATTTTATTATTTCTGTATACATTCACTATTATTTTTGTAAAACGCATTTGTATTTTATATTTATATTCATATCTTCATATTTTGGTTTTGCCTCTGAACAGGGCCTTTTGCTCATTTTTCCTTTCTAGCTATTTGGAGCTAGTAGAGGGGGAAACTACTGATTTTTTTCATACTCATTGTATATCAAGTCTTTTTCAGTTCTTTTATTAATTCTCAGTTATTTCAAGTTTCCCGGGTTTCCCATGTATGCAAGCATGTCCCCTCAACACGAATAATTTTTCTGTATTATAACAATGTACGTTTGATGTCAGTATTCACAGTCTCTAGAATCGTGGTGATTAATAGTGGTGACAGCAGCAACACTATATTCTTCCTGACCTGGCCGCTGGTGACTTCAACAGCCTCATCCCCTACAAACACACCAGTTTCTTGCTGTTACCCCAACAGGCCCAGCATATTCCTGCCACAGGCCCAGCATATTCCTGCCACAGGCCCTTTGCATGTGCTATTACTGCTGCCTCTTCCTCCTCAGGCACTGACATAACCTCCTTAACTATTTGCTCAAAAGGCTCCCCAAAGCGTGACCATCCCTACCCAGTTGTGGAACCACGGCACCTCCTTTCACCTCACTGTCCCTTTAAACTTTGCCCTTCTTCCTAAGACTTATGACCCGATCTAAATATATCTATTTACTGATTGTCTTCCCCCATAGAAGCGAAGCTCCAAGATGGCAAATGTTGTCTCCTCTGCTTGTTGCTTTCTCCTCCATTTCTAGAACACCAGAAAGTGCTAGGAGTTGCTCGAGGATTACACTGCAGGCATAAGTAATTGCACTGGGGAGGCCTTTAGCATATCCTGACTTGGCAGGATGTCTTCTACAGCATTGTAATGAATCCCAGCCATAGGACCACTAAGCAGGTGCCAGGCTTCCCAGAGGAGTGGTTGGACTCCCAGCCAGCTTTGGAATCCAGGTCCTCACACCAGACCTCTCTGATAGGGACAGAGTAGGGTAATTAAATAATGACTTTAAAATCCCATTATGGGGAGTTCCTGTTGGGTCTATGGTGTAGGCCTGCAACTGTAGCTCCAATTCGACCGCTAACCCAGGAACTTCCATACACGGCAGGTGCAGCCATAAAAGAAAAAAATAAAATAAAATCCCACTAGGGAATCAAAGACAAAGAGGGAATTTTAAGGGACTTTGGGAGACTGTTATAAGCTAATGATCCCTCAACAAAGAATCTAGTAACCTAGCAACCATCTGCTCTACTTAGAAGGAAGGTCAGGTGCATCTGAGCTCCTGACACACTCAAGCCACAAACCCCGACAGTTAAAACACAAGACAATAGATATGGGGTCTACGTCTCGTTACGTGAAGTCAGGGAATTAATGGCCCTCGAAGAGCGGCACTTCTGCATGTAGCCAAGACAGGAATATAGGTGGAAGGGGAAAGAAACTAAGAGAAGGAGGACATCATACCGAAACCTGAGATGAATCACCATATTTTAGCGTCTGTCATTACGCTTTTGCTAATATACATGTGATATATACATATATGTATATATATATACAAATACAAATATACATATATAAAATATATAAAATAAATATATTAAAACACATATATATATATATATATATACTTTTTTTTTTTTTGGCCATGCCAGAGGCATGTGGAAATTCCAGGGCCAGGGATTGAACCTGTGCCACAGCAGCGATCCCAGCTGCTGCAGTGACAATGCCGGATCCTTAAACCGCTGCGCCACCAGAGAACTCCCAATAGACACATTGATTTAAATAGCCCATTGCAGTCCTGGTTAAACCACAGAGGGTCAAAGGAAGGACTAATGACGTGAGCCTCGACATCCGCCCCAAAATGTAGAAGAAGGTGGGCTTCTCCCCTCCCCACCTTTTCTTCGATTATAAAGCACTCTTTGCTCTCAGGGCTGCACTCCCGTGCCCGCCCCTTTTATCTCTCACAAGGGTCCTATGCCAATAAACCCATCCTTGGCGCATGGATTTGACTCACGAGAAATTTTTTCTGCATTGAGATGAAAGAGCCTGAGCTTCAGTAAGTCCTGACACCGGGTGAGCAGTTCTAATTAAAAGACAGTGGGTTCAAGTCCCAATCTGAGTTCGGGCTGGGTTCGAGCGCCCCCCCTTGAGATGAAGTGCAATTTCACCTCTCCTGCGAGCTTAGCGCTCCCAAGTTGCAGAGAGAAAAACCAGGTTCTGAAGCCCGGGCTGGTCACACTCTGAGTCAGGAGTAACCCTGGGTGCCTGCACCATGTCTGCTCTGCACCAGGTCTGTCTAGAAGAGCACAGGGACACCAACAGGCAGTGATGGCAGGATGAAAGCCCTCCACCCATCTAAATACAGCTGGCCCCTCACCAAAGCGGGAGTTAGGGAGCCAGCCCTCCCTGCGATGGAAAATCCGAGCACAGAGTCAGCCCTCCCTATCTGTGGTTCCTCTGTGGTCCACAGATACAACCAACTCCAGATCGTGCAGCCCTATAGTATTTACTACCAAAAAAAAATCCATATACAAGCGAACCCCTGAAGGTTAAACCCGTGCCATTTGAAGGCCAACTATAAACACAAAACCCAAGTAAAAGCATTGTGTGTGCAAAGAAGATATTTCAGGACGAGACCTTTAGCTGTCCCTTATTCAAACCCTCCAGGGTCCCTTCTCCGAGAAATTCGGAAGCCACTGTTTTAGGTGGTTAAGAGGAAGCTCAAAGGCACAGGTTCAGAAGCCACCTTTCCAGAAAGCTTTCTGGAGTTGAATTTCACTCTACTGCACACAAAAGACAATTCAATTTTCAAAATGAACTACACCAAAGTGGCCTTCTGGCTTATATGTTTTTGGACATTGGAAACAAAAACTCTGTAATAGCTCAAATAGACTATGAGTTCACTGGCGTTTTCATCAATTGATACATTTTCTAAGTAATCCCAGAAATCATGAAAACAAAAGTGAAATGTGTATTTAAAGGGCATATTCTCACCTGAAAATGGGAAAGGAGTTTGCTCATTTCTAACAGTGTGACTCCTTTCCTTTCCCAGTTGTCCGGTGGGCGGTCGCTTTAAATTGATTCCTCTTCTACTGACGATTACATCTGGCTGGGGGGAAATGCCTCACATACTTTATTTATTATTATAAGTTATTTGGAAGGAGGTTGCTGTGTGTTCGGAGAGTCCCCCAATGTCATTCCAAAGAGGCTACTCACCACATATGGTGGTTGGAAAAAGCAAGCACTCTGTCATCCTAGAGTCACAAGAAGGAATATTTCTACCCCCACCTACAGTGGGTTCTTTCTATGGTCCGTGGGGAAGAATAAGCCAGGGAACTCCGGTGAGTCACAGACTTACTCTTATTAGACGACAGTCCTACCATTTGCAGAGTGCTTCATCGTTTTCAAAACCTCCTCACATCAGACTTTAGCCTCATCACTGATACTTCAAAGACAGCATTTGAAGATAAACGCAGGATTCCCGTTAAGGAGCTGTATGGCCATAAACCTGAGAACAGACTGCATTATGAAAGTGCAGGCTGCGGCTCAGAGCACCCAAATACAAGAAACGGAGTGTTAATGAGCTAATAGGACTATAAAGGCATTAACAGACCTCTGGGATACAAACACTGGAATTAAGTTTATCCTTCCCCAAGCTAAGCATAAGTCACTTTCTGTTATATTTTTTTAAAACAGAGCAAAATTAAATTAAAAAGTGAGAGCCCTAAAAAGATGAAATAATCCCGAGGTAAATTTAAAACTGGGTTAACTAGATGATTTTCGAGGGTCCATATGAGTCAGTTAGACTCCCTAAAGGGCCTTAAGGCTTTAAGTGACTAAACAATCCTTCAGTGTCCCCTGAAGTTCTTTAATGCAGTAATATAATTTACATGGACAATATAAATAATTACATTGCTTTTCCTTGGAAGAGACTGAAATGATTTCTACAGATTAGACCAGACTTACATTTTTTATTTAACACAGAGCCCATGTGAGGCATTTTGTTTAAATTATTCTAGCCATCTGAAAAGTCACCCTATCCATCTATAGCTGAAGTCTCCAGGGAGATGCTGACTCACTCAAGACATTTCTCTTTCAGTTAGTTATTGTAAGAAAAAAAAAAATTTTTTTTTTTTGGTCAACCACAGCATATGGAGTTCCCAGTCCAGGGATTATAGTAGAGCCACAGCTGAGACCTACACCCCAGCTGCAGCAACGCTGAATCCTTAACCCACTGTGCCAGGCCAGGGACTGAACCTGTATCTTGGCACTCCAGAGATGCCGCCAATCCCATTATGCACAAAGGGAACTCCTGTAAACTTTCTTTTTTTAAGAGTAGGAGTTCCCGTATGAATCAGTGGGTTAAGGACCTGGCATTGTCACTGCAGCAGCTCTGGTCACTGCTGCGGCGTCAGTTTGATCCCTGGCCCAGGAGCTTCTGCATGCCACGGGAAGGGCCAAAAAAAAAAAAAAAAAAAAGGCAGGAGGAAACAAGTCTCAATTTTAAAAAGTAGGAAAGAAAAGAGAGAAGAGGTTGACTCATTTGCGCAAGACCATTACCCACCCACTGAAAACCAGGGCCTGACTCCTTCTCCAGGCCTAGAATCCTGTGTACCACCCAGACCCTCAGGCGCCCCTGCAGCCTGGGGGCTGCAGGACCAGGACAGCAGGCTTCGCGGTAACAAAAGAAAGGGTGGCCAGACGATCCTCACAAAAGGCTAAAGGCAGGCGCCTGCTGCAAAGACAAACCCTGCCGGCTCCAGCTGGAAGCCCTTCTCAGGGTTTCTCCAGAACGAGTTCAGTGATGCGAGCAAATTCAGCTTCGTCTTGCACACTGCCGGGGAGTGACTTTGGGGAGCCAGTTGGTAAAAATCAAGAAATATTCATAACATACCCCCTACAAAGGACTCAAGATGCCAAACATGTATTCCTTCCATCTTCCTGTTGATTAATGGGCCAAAAAGGAATGCAAATTGATCTTGCTTTTGTAGCCCTGGCTGGAAGAGATGGCTAGAGGACCCAATCCAACAAGACCATGTATGCTTTTTCTCAAGATTAATAGTCATGGAAGTTTCAGGGAGCCTCCCTTCCCGGAGGGCAGAACTGTTACAGCCCAAAATTTCCTTGAGAGATTTCAGGTTTTCAACAGCCTTTCCTCGTAACCCAAGAACCCTCTCACTGAGTGTCCTTATATTCAGCCTTATTGGACTGAGTATCTCACAACAGCCACACATTTTAAAAATCACCTCATGGGAAAAAAAAAAAAATAATAAGATGATATACTGCAGTGGAACGTTCTTAGCATAGTCACTAAAGGATTACTTGTTCTAATGTAGACACTAAAAAACTCTTGTTGGCATAATATGGCAAAATCTACCAGTTACACAGCCCCGACTTTAGAGTAAGCTCAATACATACTGCACTGACGACTTTAGGATTAAGAGTAAATGAGAGCCCATGGATAAAAATATCATTAATAAGTGGTTCAGATCATCTAACAATGCGGTTACCATTATCCTAGTAAGAGATAGATGAGCAGCTGGTAATGGATAAAACAATGCTAATGATAATGCTTTAAGAGTTTGTAACAACCTATTTCTATTGCCCTAAATGTTGACTCTATAAACAATAAGTAAACAATGTGGGCAAAAGCGGAGAAAACTACAAGCACAATAGGTTGACGTGACGGGAAAATGTCAACGAAATTTTGTGAACTGAAGATTTTTGACAAACGATGCAGTCTTTCACAGATACAAAATAGCCTTCAGAGGTGATTCAGTGATTGGTCATAGATTGAAAGCATCTAAGTGATATAATACTATCACTTCCAAGAGAAGAACATCTCCCAGTATCCTTCCCAATATGATGCAATCATATGCTCTATATTTTGTACTTTTCTTCCTTCTTTTCTTCTCTTTTCTTTTCTTTCTCTAAGGGCTGCAGGTGTGGCATATGGAGGTTCCCAGGCTAGGGGTCAAATCGTAGCTGCAGCTGCAGGCCTGTGCCACAGCAACACCAGATCCAGGCCGCATCTGCCACCTACAACACAGCTCACAGCAATGACAGATCCTTAACCCACTGAGCAAGGCCAGGAATTGAACCTGCATCCTCATGGATCCTAGAAGGGTTTGTTACTGCTGAGCCACAGTGGGAACTCCCTGATCTATATCCTGTAGTTGGTATTTTTTTTTTTTGTCTTTTTGCCTTTTCTAGGGCTGCACCCGCGGCATATGGAGGTTCCCAGGCTAGGGGTCTAACAGGAGCTGTAGCCGCCGGCCTTCGCCACAGCCACAGCAACGCGGGATCCGAGCCGCGTCTGCAACCTACACCACAGCTCACGGCAATGTCGGATCCTTAACCCACTGAGCAAGGCCAGGGATCGAACCCACAACCTCGTGGCTCGTTAACCACTGAGCCACGAAGGGAACCCTTAGTTGGTAGTTCTTAAAAGGTTTTTTTTTTTTTTTAAATAGCCATTCTCATTTATTTGTGAAGGACAACAGACTCCCAACATGCTTTCTATTTGTTTTCATCTACCATATCCCTGACATTATGTGCATCTGCTTAACACATCCAATGACATGGAACCTACTTTTTTTTGGCTGTTCCAAAATAGAAGCATAAAAAGTGTAAGTCTCCTTCCAAGCCATGCTAGCGGTCAGGTCTCAGGAAGAAACAAGCCCTTTGAGGCATTCAGCTAGACGGACCACATCTCAAGGATCTTTTTTAAGCCATTTGAAGTTAAAAGCAATTTGTCCAGAGATGAGACTATCATGCGGGTGATGGCAGGTAAACCCAGTGAGAGCCTTTAGACATCGAGACTCTGTCCAGAGAAGGGCAGTCAGCACCTCAAGGAATCTGGAAACTGGAAGATGTAACAGTTGAAAGGGACAGAATATTTAGTCCAGAGATGAGATGACTAGGCGGAGGCTTGGAAGCTGCCCAGATATTTGAAAACGAGCCATATGGAAGGCGGTACACACATTCTTATGAGAAAGACGAAACAGAATCAACAGGTGGAAGTACGAGGAAAGCAAAGTTCAGCCCAAGTCTTTCTAACAAACAGAACTGCAAGACAAGAAGACCAGATGCCTCACTTGGTGGGAAGAGTCTAGAGTCTAAGAGGGGCTTGAGGATGGTTCTTCAAGGTGTAACCATGCAAAGACGCCGGGCTGGGTGGCACCCAAAGTCTCCTCCTTTCGGGCTACTTCTCTCTTTTCCCACAGCATGCTGGGCAAAACGGCCGCTATCTTGGCCTCTCAAGTTGTAGAACTATAGTCGTTTTATAATTTTATGGTGGAAAGAAAGAGGAGGAAAGTATCTTTCGTGTAGAGATAATGAAGCATTACAGAGCCCCGTGCTGGTGGGAGGGACGAGCTAGCCAGATTTCAGAGCAGTGAAGAGCTTGATCATTCACGTGATGGCCTTTGGAGTCATCACGGAGGAAGGAGCATAAAAATCCCAAGGGAAGGGCTGCAACCTGGGGACAGATGTATAGGTTCTGCAGGACTCTCCCGCTGGAAGGTCTGGCACGCTCTCTCCTACTTGGGAAAGCTTTTTCAGCTGCCCCAGTTTTCAGTCGCATGGAAACTGAGGTTGTCAGGCTTCCTTAAAATTCCATTCTTCAAAAACAAGCCTCTCATCCTTAGAGAAACTAATTAAAAACAAAACAAAACAAAAAAGATCCCTATTTCCAACCATCTACCCTTCTGGTCAGAAATACTATTGAGAAACTAGAGTCTCAGATAAAAGGCTCCTTAAGAGATCAGTCAAGCCGCCTCCACCCTTTGGCACCTTCAGCCCAACCTCCCCCGGAGGAGTTCAGCCACATCGAGAAACAGAAGAGACACATCTTAAGTGAGTCACACCAAAAAGATGAACAGTTCCCAGCTGCAGCACAGGGACTCGCAGCATGGGATCTGTCACACCTCACCATCTCAATCCACGGTAACAGCGAAGCTTTATCTCTCCTTTTGTGCCTCCCCACCCATCCAGTTAAAGGAAAGTTTGGAAAATGTGGAAGGGAATTAATACAGAATAGGATGAGAATTAGTAACACCCTGAGATTTCTGCCATCAAGAATTCATAAACAGTTCCATGATTGGAAAAAAAAAAAAAAAAACTAAAGAAAAAACAAGAGCCAAGAGAAAGAAATCATTTTATTATTTTCTAAGGGTGACATGAGAAATCAGAAGTTCATAGGAAAATGCCCTAACAGAAGATCACTCCGTTACATTATTAGTAATGTGACTGTAACCAAAGGGAAATTCATGATTAGAAGCAAAGCACCAGCTACCCTGGAGCTTTTAGAAAGAAACTCAGCAAGAACTCATTTAACCAGCACTGCAGGGAGCTGAGTTATTCAAAATATTTCAAAGTTCACCCCACTCATACCTTTAAGCAATACGATTGTATTTCAGACACAGTATAGAGAACAGAAATTAATCTCTTCGTGATGACAGGTAGCATGTGGAACATCAATTATAATACCACACAGTCAAGGCAGACGTTTACCTTATTCCCACATTAAAAGACTACAAACTACAAGGACTTTGAAAATATTCTGTTTGCTTTCTACTGTTTTCTTCTTTCTTTTCCCATAGAGTGCCTTGTTTTCAGGCGAGCGGTACACCAGCTTTAGTCTGTCAACATCTTGACCTTTGTCAACATCTTGACCTTTGTCAACATAACTTTTCTCCATCTTCTCATGTGTTGCTTCTACATCTTCTAATATGCTGCTTCTGATCTAATGTGGGCTATGACACTAAGTAAACAAGTTTGTTAGAATTCCATGTCAAGTACAAGTTGAAGGGATATGATCAAGAGCCTTACACAACCAGTGCGTGTGTGCTTTTGTGCATGAGTTTGACGGCAACCTCCTACAAGCTGCTGATGAATCTTTTCCTACCTCCTCCAGGATTCTTAGCCACATGATGGAAACCAGATTCTAAGACACCTAACCTCTAGATAAATGGAAAGTCATAAATTATGGATCAAGAGGTATTTGATTTCACGCCTACTCTATGAGGCCACTCATACTGGTAGTTATGAGAGATACAGAGGGAAAAGGCAGAGTCTAATGGGAATGAGACGACATTAAAAACTACAACCTGAAGGGGTACCTGCTCTCAGAGACAGAAGGAAAGTGCCCTGAGGACACTAAGGGTGACTCTAACGCGGACTTAAAGGACAACAGGAAAAACGGGTCTAGGAAAGCTTCCTGGAGGAGAAACTGTGTGAACTGAGTGTTGAAAGGCTCATCAGAGCTCAAATCCATCCCGAGGAAGGAGAAGCAGAGGAAACAGCATGTGTCAAGGCACTGCGGCAACAAGGAACAGGATGTGCTCAGGCAGTGACAATCGATCTGAGAGAACTAGGCTACCACACGTGTGGGAAGAAACTGGCAGAACGTGACAGGAGATGGCGCACCAGGGCCAGAGAACCGAGGACCCACATGTCATACGAGGACTTGACATTCTGTCTGGAGAGCAACCCGAAATCACCAGCAGAACAGTACTATAAGAGGAGCGATTCGTGAAAAATTTCCCAGGCGAGAAAAGGGGGGCTTCAAAGGGAGAAGAGGACACTATGACCTAGAGAAAAAAAGAAAAAGAAAAAAATCTGATGGCTTGAGTTGGCTTGAGTAAGGTGCTGAGAATGGAAGAAACGAACGGTCCAATAGGTAATGCAGGCGACCCAGTCCAAACAGAGTGGGTTGAACTGGGGAGGTGAGGGGGCGGGGGGCGGGGGGAAGGATGGGAGGAGAGCAGCTGTGGACAGTTAAAAAGGCCAATGCCAGAGAATTATAATAAAACCACTACAAAACTTGGGGTTGGATATCAGTTCTGCTCACAAAACTGGAGAAATAATTTTCCACTTGATTACGATAAAGAGAGGATAAAGCGAGCAAAGGAAAAGCCTAAAGACACAGAGTATTGGACTAGAAATAAGAGAGAACTCCTTTGTCAAACAAAAAAGGGAAATGGATAACTTCTTATAATACCTGTATTATTTTATGACCTGACTTAACACTGAGATATAATATTTAATATATTCCAAAATGCTCGAAGATGGTTTTCCTTCATCTCACACAGCCTCTGACTAAGAAGGTGGTTAAAGCCATTCTCCCCAACTCTCCTCATGACGTCTCTGCCAGATGATCATCAAGTTTGTCCCATTCATGAGGGTCTCACAACCACAAGAGGCAACTCAATGCTTTTTTTCAACAGTTCCGACTGATTTATAGTGCCTTGATGGATAAAAATTGATATGCGGTCTCTTTAACATAAAATTGCTGCCCTGCAACTTACATCAAGTGCTTCCAAATGCTATACACCAGCTTTTTACATGATTCTCTTTCAGTATCTACAAGACAATTCATAAAGCATCTTTAAACAATACGAAATAAATCAAGCAGTTAATTTCTTCTACATGGTGACCAAGAACCAGATCTTTTGGTCCTTGCAACAGCCTATTGTTTTGCTGCCAAACAGGGAGGCCACAGTTATCACGGGCAAGCCTCTCTCCAGTCATAGTTATTTCATTAGGTCTTTACTGGCTAGAGGATAGAAGACCCATTATAGCTGCTCATTAAGTGACATTTTCCTCAATTTACTATCAAGAAATAGTATTAATTTTGCTGCCCAATGATGATGCGCCACCTCTGCCATCTAAAATCTGATAAACTCAGGAGTTCCCGTTGTGGCTCAGCGGGTTACAAACCTGCCTAGTATCCATGAGGATGGAGGTTCAATCCCTGGCCTTGCTCGGTGAGTGAACAATCCAGCCTTGCCGTGAGCTGTGGTGTAGGTCGCAGATGCAGCTTGGATCTGGTGTTTCTGTGGCTGTGGTGTAGGCTGGCAGCTGCAGCTCCGATTCGACCCCTAGCCTGGGAATGTCCATATGTTGCAGGTGCAGCCGTAAAAAAGCAAAAATGAACAAATGCCTTCCTCGATAAGCCAGAAATCTGTATAATGAAGGTAATGCTTTCCATGTTCTACTTAGCAATTCAGTTAGCTCAGGATCGGGCTTGAGAGACATTCAAAGTGTGCTGTCACTCCTGTCATTCCACAGGGTTCAGCAGTTCCGGCCAAAGGAGCAAAAAAATAGGTATATGGATGAAAAAAAAAAGAGAAAACATTGGTCTCCTTACAGAAAAAGGTCACCAACCAAGAAAATCAGACAAAATCAACTAAAAAACTATTGAAAGGACGATTTGGGTGAAATAATATATAGACCAAGACACACAAATCATCAGGCTTCCCATTAAAATATTTAAAAAAAAAAAAACATTATAGAGATGCTTTCCGACTCAAGATGACTGACTGAATATACGCTTTGTCTTCCTTCTCGCCAAAGACAGGAAATGAATACAAAGCAGGAAAAAAAAAACCTCTAACAGCCAAAACAACTAAGCTGGGGAGGGGCAGTGATAATTGGACAGAAGAGAGTGAGGTGAGTCTCTGGAGGCTGTGGGGTGGAGTGCAGACAAAGAGCAGAGAAAATTAAAAGCCCAGAGCCCTGGGGCGTGGAGCGGGATGGACAGGAGAAGAGGGAAGCAATGTCCCCAGACACCCCAGATGGGAGCAGGTGCTCAAGGTGGATGCGAGAACAGGGTACGAAAACAGGGGCATAGGAGTTCCTGTCGTGGCTCAGTGGTTAACGAATCCGACTAGGAACCATGAGGTTGCGGGTTCGATCCCTGGCCTCACTCAGTGGGTTAAGGATCCGGCGTTGCCGTGAGCTGTGGTGTAGGTTGCAGACGCGGCTCGGATCCCGCGTTGCTGTGGCTGTGGCGAAGGCCCTAAAATGACAAAAGGCAAGAAAGGAAGAAAGGAAGAAAGGAAGGAAGGAAGGAAGGAAGGAAGGAAGGAAGGAAGGAAGGAAGGAAGGAAGGAAGGAAGGAAGAAAGAAAGAAAGAAAGAAAGAAAGAAAGAAAGAAAGAAAGAAAACAGGGGCATAAATAGCAGCTATGCCAACTGCCCCACGTCCCCAACCCAGCTCCTGTTAGACCCCTAGCCTGGGAACCTCCACATACCGCGGGTGCGGCCCTAAAATGACAAAAGGGAAAAAAAAA
>PVHT020000080.1:17968790-18048050 GCA_004024745.2 Catagonus wagneri
AAAATGACAAAAGGGAAAAAAAAAAAAAAAGAAAGAAAGGAAGGAAGGAAGGAAGAAAACAGGGGCAGAAATAGCAGCTATGCCAACTGCCCCACGTCCCCAACAAAACCCATCTTCCCGACCCCGACCCCAGTCTCTGACAAAACCATTCCAAGCGCCTCCAAAGACAGGCCTCTGCTGTGGGAGCTGATGTCCAGGAGTCAGTGCAAGTTCTACTGTGCGGCGGAGGCCGCCCGCTTCCGCCCGTCCACTCACTGACCCGTGGGCGCAGATCTGTACCCTCCCCACAAAGGAGACACTGCCTGAGGAAAGAGACCCACGGGAAAATCATACCAGTCTGCTCTCCAGAACAATCCTCAGGAAGAAAACATATTGTATTACCGGAAAAACCAAAACTACTGAAGAAACAGAGATAATGGAGAGAGAACTGTTCAAAAAAAAAATAAGAAAAGCCCAGGAGTTCCCACCATCTCCCAGCAGAAGTATCCATGAGGATGCGGGTTCAGTCCCTGGCCTCGCTCAGCGGCCATGAGCTGTGGTGTAGGTTGCAGACAAGGCTCGGATCCCAAGTTGCTGTGGCTGTGGCTGTGGTGTAGGCCGGCAGCTGCAGCTGCAACTCAACCCCTAGCCAGGGAGCTTCCATATGCTGAAAGTGTGGCCCTAAAAAGCACAAAAAAAAAAAAAAGTTTTGCATTCCAGTCATGGCGCAGTGGAAATGAATCTGACTGGTATCCATGAGGAAGCAGGTTCGATCCCTGGCCTCGCTCAGTGGGTTAAGGATCTGGCATTGCCATGGCTGCAACATAGGTCACAGCTGCGGCTCAGGTTCAAGCCCTGGCCTGGGAATTTTCACATGCCGTGGGTACAGCCATTTAGAAAAAAGAAGAAAACAAAAGGCAAATCTAGATGCTGAAAACATCTCCTTGTAGGGACCTGGGGGCAGAGAACACCGGCTGTGAAATAAAACAAATAAAACCTTACCCCCTCGGTCAGCTCAGCACTGAAAAATACTTACATTATCATAATAGTATCAAGCGTGTTTACTAGTTTTTAATGTTTTGAATCAACCTATAGACAAAGGCTGGAAGATTTAACTGCAGTTACGTAACAGAACGTGGTGTTATCAGTCCTGGCAACATAAAAATAAATGAGTGACAGAATGTGGGAACTGAAAAGGAAGAAAGAGGTAGAGAGGGAGGCCAGTGGACATTTATTTTTTTGCTTTCTAGGGCTGCATCCACAGCGTATGGAAATTCCCAGGCTAGGGGTTGAATCGGAGTTGTAGCTGCCGGCCTTCACCACAGCCACAGCAACACAGGATCCGAGCCACATCTGTGACCTACACCACAGCTCACGGCAATGCCGGATCCTTAACCCACTGAGCGAGGCCAGCGGTCGAACTTGCATCTTCACAGATACCTGTTGGGTTCGTTAACCTGCTGTGCCACAACAGGAACTCCAGGCCAGAGGGCATCAGTGTCACCTTCTTACACAGTGAAAGGTCCAGCGATGGTGAGAAAAGTTCATAGAACAAGATAATAGGGATTGAAAGAAATAATTGAAAATCAAAAGGCAATTAGTAAAAGAAATAAAGTACTATAACTCAAAACTGAGGAAATGAGAAGGTGAAGCTAACAGCTAATGCAAGCACAGTGAATCTTAATGTGCCCGAGTGGGGAAGAAATAATGTTTAAAATTGATAAGTGAAGATCTATGTTCATGAATATACACGTGTGTTCATATATACATGCATGCATGTATACACGTATGCATGTGTGTACACATATCTATACATGTCTGCATATATACACATATACATATTGGATCTCTCTTATTCCTGACAACCCAAAACTTTTGAACACACTCTCCACTCTGACAGTTTCCGTAATTATTAATGCCACTTTCTCAAGGCAGAATGTAAGAAAGTTATTTTCCAGTCTCCAGCACAGAGAATGTAAAGACGGGGCCTAGGCTCTGTCCAGCAGTCCTAATTCATCAGTGAACCATGTGAAGAAGGGGGCAAGAGAAGCCCATTTGGGGGGCCACAGGTAAGGCCTCTGTTTTGGAGCCAGAGGCAGCAGCACCCGACCTTGACGTGCTGGCATTAAGTGCGCTTCACCCCAGCACGTTAACATTTCATGCCATCACGAAACATGGCAAAAAAGCAAAGCAGAACCGCAGAGCTGAAAGCCCACAGAAAGAATTCCACAGGAGATGGTTCCTGGCTCAGGCTGGGCCCACCCGCTCCATCTCACAAGTGTTTATTACCTGGTTCTCCCTGACTTGAAAGCATTTTGCCCTTTGCTGCGTAACTCAACCAGGTTCAACGCTTCCTGCCTCTGATTGCAAACCCTTTCTTGCTCCAGTTACAAAGCTAAATGTTTTATGAGGTCTGCCGAACCTTTTTTCCCCATAAACTGTTATTTTTAGTATTTCTGTAGAATCGAGGACTTTGCAGAAATCAACTAATTGCCTTATGGCAAAAAAAACCTGTACAGTGTATTAGAGATACAAGCAGCAATCGGAAGAGCAAAAGAGATAACTGGTTAAAAGCGGAAGCTTTTAGGGAGTGGAACTAGGGACCGAGACAGAAAATGCTGCCTTTAATTACGAGCTCTGCTATAGTATGTTTGGTTACCATGTTAATGTATTACTTTAATTTTTTTTATCTCTTCCATTGCCATGCTTAAAAAAAGAAAAAGGAGGGCAAAAAAGGGAAAATGAAAAACAATGATACAATTTTCAATATCAACGAAAACAAAATACTAAAAAATAAACAAACTGTGGAAAAGCTATGTAAGAAACTATTTAGCTTAATTAAACTACATAGTTTAAACTTATTAAAACTATAGTTTCTTTTAAAGAAACTTTTTTATAGAGAAAAAAGTTACGGAAACTTTTTTTTAATAGAAAAACGAAGTTCCTGGAAGACGAAAATCAAGAGAAGTGTTTGACAGGAAATAGAGGTGTTTGAAAGGATTAATAAATTATTTTCCATGATAATGTTATCCATGACTGATAAAAGCAGCTTCGTATTTTAGAGTAGATAAATTAAAGAGGTGAATGGCATACATCCTAATCTAATCTTATTTTTAAAACCTTTATAGACCATAGTTTCAATAATTTTTAAGTTAAATTTTAACAGCTAAATACTGCAAAACTGGGGTGGTGTAATAGAAAAGGCAAGAAAAATCTTACCAATTACAATATAATCGCTATAACTTCGCGAAGTGTAACTACCAGTTTAAAGGGAAAGTAAGTTCAATGGCCACCAAAGAGAAAAACAGAAAGTCAACAAATGTAGATTTCTTACATTATACCTCAAACGTTAAACTAAGAACAGAATGTACCTATGATCTTTGCAGACCATGAAATGAGGTGATGAATTCTTTCCTTCCCTCCTGTTCCTAAAAGCAAAAGCAAAGCATTGAACAAAATGAAAACCTTGAAACTCAAGTAAAGTAAGTGTACAGGCACGCCCTGGAGATACGGTGGGTTCAGTTCCAGACCACTGCAATAAAGCCAGTCTCACAATAAAGTGAGTCACACGAAATGTGCTCATTTCCCAGTGCATATAAAAGTTATGCTTATGCTAGACTGTAGTCTAGTAAGTGTACAAGAGCATTATCTAAATTATCTAAAGAAAACAATGTACAGACCTTAATTTAAAAAGATTTTATTGCTTGGAGTTCCCGTTGTGGCTCAGTGGAAACGAATCTGACTAGCATCCATGAGGACACCGGTTCATCCCTGGCCTTGCTCAGTAGGTTAAGGATCTAGCGTTGCTGTGAGCTGTGGTGTAGGTTGCAGATGCGGCTTGGATCCTGATTACAGCTTCGATTTGACCCCTAGTCTGGGAACCTCCATATGCCGTGGGTGGGGTTCTCAAAAGACAAAAATATAAATACAAAGACTTTATTGCTAAAAACATGTTAACCATCATTTGAGCCTTCGGTAAGTTGTAATGTTTTTGCTGGTTGGATGGTCTTGTTTCCATGGTGACGGCTGGTCTGGAAGGTGGGGGTCGCTGAAAGCCAGGGGCCTATGGCAATTTCTTAAAATAAGACAGTAATAAAGTTCACCTCATCAACTGACTCTTCCTTTCACAAACGATTTCTCTGCAGCATACAATGCTGTTTGATAGCATTTTACCCACAGGAGAACTTCTTTCAAAGTTAGAGTCAATCTTAAACCCTGTCACGGCGTTATCAAGTAAGTTGATGCAATATTCTAAATCCTTTGTTGTCATTTCAACTGTCTTCACAGCATCTTCACTAGTAGTTTCCATCCCAAGAAACCACTTGCTCTGCTCATCCATAAGAGCAATGCCTTATCCACTGGAGAGTCGGTCTTAAATTGTAGCAATTCAGTCACAACTTCAGGTTCCATCTTGAATTCTTGCTGTTTCCATCACATCTGCAGTAGTTCCTCCACTGAAGTCATCCACGAAGGTTGAAATCAGCTTCTTCCAAACTCCTGTTAATGTTAATATTTTGACCTCGCCCATGAATTACAGATGCTCTTAATGCATCTAGAATGGTGATTCCTTTCCAAAATGTTTTCAATTGACTCTGCCCAGATCCATCAGAGGAATCACTATCTACAGAAGCTGTAGACCTTATGAAATATATATATTCATGGATACGAGTCGGGTTCATTATGGCTGAGCCACAGTGGGACGTCCCATGAAATATAATATTTTAAGACTTGAAGGTCAAAATTACTCCTTGATTCATGGGTTGCAGAAGGAATGCTGTGTTCACAGGCAAGAAAAGAGCATTAATCTAGCTGTACATTCTAGCAGAGCTCTTGGGTGGCCAAGTGCATTGTCAGTGAGCAGCTTTTGAAGGAAAACTCTTTTTTGAAGAAAATCCCTTTTTTTGAGCAGTATTTCTAAAATACTCAGTAAACCATATTGTCAACAGATATGCTGTCATCCAGGCTTTGTTGTTCCACTTACAGAGCACAGGGAGAGTAGCATAATTCCTAAGAGCCCTTGGATTTTTGGAAAATGAGCAGTGGCTTCAGCTTCAAGTCACCAGCTGCATGAGCCCCTAACGAGACAGTTAGTCTGTCCTTTGAAGCTTTGAAGCTAGGCATTGGCTTCTCCTCTCTAGCTATGAAAGTCCTAAGTGGTATCTTCTGCTACCAGAAGGCTGTTTTGTCTACACTAAAAACCTATAGCCGCTTTCATGAAATTTCTCAGCTGGATCTTCTGGTTAACTTGCTACTGCTTCTACACCAGTGCTTGCCGCTTCACCTTGCATTTTGATGTTCTGGAGTCGGCTTTTTTTAAACCTCACAGACCAACCTCTGCTAGATTCAAACTCTTCTGTGGTTTCCACACCTCACAGCCTCCATAGAATTGAAGAGAGTCAGGGCCTTGCTCTGGCTGAGGCTTTGGCTTAAGGGCATATTGTGCACTCATTTGTTCTTCTAGCCGGACCACTCAAACTTTCTCCATATCAGCAATAAGGCTGTTTGTTTGTTTGTTTGTTTGTTTGTTTGCTTTTTATTTATTTATTTATTTATTTGGTATCCAAAATGTGTTTATTGGGATCGTTTCCCATTCATCTTGATTCAGGGTGCTTTTTAGTGCTGTTTCCTTCTGAAGAAGCATCCTGCTGTAAGGCTCGCTTTTCCTCCTGCAGGCTGGCAGAGGACAGTAGAGCAGCCAACACGCAGAACTACCGTTTGTGCGTGGCTAAAGACGGTGGTGATTTTATAGCATCCTGGGCATTTCACATCCATGAAATAGGAACTGGGTCTCTGTACCAGGCACTTCTTCTTGTGTTTCCTCTTCTCTTCTGGAGAGGGAAGAAGGAGATCCTCTGCCAGAGGCATGTTCTCACAGGGATGTTATCACCACCAGAAAACTGCTTTCTGCTTTTTAGGGCTGCAGTTGCAGCATATGGAAGTTCCCAAGGTAGGGGCCAAATCAGAGCTGCAGCTGCCGGCCTACACCACAGCCACAACCATAGCAACGCCAGACCCAAGCCACGTCTGCGACCTACACCACAGCTCACAGCCATGCCCGATCCTTAACCCACCAGGCAAGGCCAGGAATCGAACTTGTGTCCTCATGGATACTAGTCGGATTTATTACCGCTGAGCCATGAAGGGAACTCCTGTTATGCTTTCTCATCATCATGCATTTACTGGGGTAGCTCTTTTCATTTCCTTCAGAACTTCTCCTTGGCATTCACAACTTGGTTACCCACTTTCAGCCTATTTGCCTTTAGACACACCCTCCTCACCAAACCACCTCATTTCTAGCTTTTGATTTAAAGTGAGAGCCGTGCGACCCTTCCTTTTGCTTGAACGCTTAGAAGCCACTGTAGGGTAATTCCCTGGCCTAATTTCAGTTCTGCTGTGTCTCAGTGAATAGGGAAGCCTGAGGCGAGGGTAAGAAACAGGAACAGCAGGTCCATGGAGCAGTCAGAACACACATATTTCTCAACTAGATTCAATATCTCGTGTGGGCACAGTTCCTGGTGTCCCCCACCAAAGAGTCGAAATAATAGCATCAGAGATCATCAAATAACATCACTGATCATAGAAAAGCATAACAAAAAATAACAATATTGAAAAAATTTGAAACGCGGCAAGAATTACCAAAATGTGACACAGAGACACCACGTGAGCAAATCCTGTTGGAAAAATGGCACCAGTAGACTTGCTCATTTCAGGGTTGTCACAAACCTTCAATTTTTAAAAACAAATTATGATAAAATGAGGTATGCTGGTATAAAGGGACACAACTGAAAGGATTTTAAATCAAAAAATAAATAGAATTATACAGTTTAATCTTGGGCTCTCCAGTTCCATATAGTAGGAAAAAAAACAGTGCCAAAAGAAATAAAATACGAGAGCATGATTTATAAACCTTATATGGTATGTAAGAACGTTTTATATATATATATATATATATATATTTTTTTTTTTTTTTTTAAAGTGTTATGTTGGTGGTCAAACGTGAAAGAAAATTACCGAGATGTTGCAATCTCAGATTTAGAAGCAATTCATCAGCAAAACCCAAACGTTAATTTTTAAAGCATGAAGTTAGTTAACTGTGAAAAAACCACTCTAAGAAGAAGCACAAATGTGCTTCGAAACTATGAAGGTTCAAAGAGTTCCCGTCATGGCTCAGGGGCCAACGAACCTGACTGGTATCCAAGAGGACAAAGGTTCCATCCCTGGCCTCGCTCAGTGGGTTAAGGATTTAGTGTTGCCATAAACTGTGGTTAAGGTCGCAGATGCAGTTCAGATCCCGTGTTGCTGTGGCTGTGGTGTAGGGCGGCAGCTGCAGCTCCCACTCAACCCCGAGCATGGAAACTTTCATATGCCATGGGTGCGACCCTCAAAAGACAAAAAAAAAAAGGAGGAATCAAGAATTTAAGATCTGACATTGAACTGTAGTTCCACTGCTTATTAGCAGAATGACTTAGAGACGTTTCTAATCTAAGACTCAGTTTCCTCATCTCTAAAATGGGAGTAATAATTCTGAGTGTAGAAGACAACTGAAAGGATTAAATCAAAATATACACTTCTGGCAGAAAGCCCACATGAAATAAACATAAACAAAATAAAATACTATCCCTCTCCATAAATACCTTTTTTTTTCTTTTTGACCACAAAGTTCTTGGGCCAGGGATCAAGCCCATTCCACCCCAGAAACCAGAGCTGCAGCAGTGAAAAGGCCAGATCCTTAACCCCCTAAGCCACACGGCAACTCCCATAAATACATTTCGATTGCCAGTATCTTCTATATTGTCAGGTTATATTTAAACTTCACCCCAAATCACAGCAGTTTCATCACATCTTGAAAAAATATTTACAAATTCTGCTCAAATTCCGCTTGAGAAGCTGCGTACTGAAAAAAAAAAAATAAAAAGTAAATTTGAAAGAGGAAAGACCCTGAGTCTAGAGATCCAGCTAGAGCCCAGCTCTGCCCCTCATCGGCGTGCAGCTTGAACAAGCTAGGCTACCCTCTGGGCACCTTAGTTTCCTCACCTATAAAATAATGGCATCGACATCTAATTAGAACCGTGGCGACTACTAAAGGAGACGTGTGTAAAACACGTCCTTTCAACTTTTTTATGTACCAATTACCAGGCACTGTGTTAGGCCTTTTATATAAAGTAGATTACACAAAATTAGATCAGAGCCCAGTTTTTATTTTGATTGTCCTCAAAACCTATCTAACACACAAGTCAGGAGTTCCCATCATGGCTCAGTGGTAAGGAGTCTTACCAGCATCTATGAGGATGTAGGTTCGATCCCTGCCTCGCTCAGTGGGTTAAGGATCCGGCGTTGCCGTGAGCTGTGGCGTAGGTTGCAGATGCCACTCAGACCTGGCATTGCTGTGGCTGTGGCGTAGGCCGGCAGCGGCAGCTCCGATTCGACCCCTAGCCTGCGAACTTGCAGATGCCCTGGGTGCGGGCCTAAAAAGACAAAAATAAATTAATTAATTAAATAAAATAAAACATACGTCATACCAAAAATCTGCCAGGTGTCAGGAGTGATACCCTCTGTGCACTTTTTTCTACAGGAATTAACAGGTTCTCCTTTAACTTCTTTCAGTGAAAAACCAAACCATCACTACATAGTAACACTGTTTTTGCAAGTCAGTAAGAGCAATCGAGAAAAATTTACTGAGCATCTTCCATATACTAAATATTCTCCCAGACGCTTAGGACTATAGCGACATGCACAAAATCCCCTGAGGTCACAGAACTCAGAGGAACTGGCCCACGGGGCAACAAATGCACAAATCATCTCAAAGACAGCAGCCGACAACCTACAACTTGTTTCATTTGGTCCAACAACTAACAAGTTGTGGTCATGACAGAGAAAATCCAACAGGCACAAGCTCCAGATTGTCAGCCTTTTGGTTCTGGAACAGAACAACCCTTCTCATCAAACAAGGTGACCTTTAGCCAGTCTGCCTGCCTTCTCAGCCAGGTCAACCTACATCCGAAATCGTTTCAAACGAAAAACGAAAGCTGTTCCCGTTACTCCTAAGGGAAAGTATTTCATTGTATCCCAGATAAGTCCAAGTCTAAAGAGATTTTTGAAGAAGCACTGCTTAAATAGTAGAATCATATCACAATCACAAAGGACACACGTGTAATTTTTTAGCATACAACCTAACCATGGTCTACCCTCAGAAAAAGATTAACTGCACTTAGTGATTAAACAAGTAAATCAGTAATCATTCTAGGCATAAATCTCCTTGCGCTGTCCACGAGACAATCCTCATCCGGCCATTTTCTTTGCTTACACGTTTCCACTAAAAGCTCATTTCGAGAGTGAAAAGTGAAGAGCAGAGAGAAGAGAATCCTGAATTTGCTTTCAGCCTAACAGATCACAGCTGTTCTGCTATACACCTTAGAGAAAACAATTTGGGTTGCCTTATAGCATATGCTGTACCATAAAAGTACTGTCACGCTACTTAGAAATGTAACGCAAGAGATGCTTAATTTGCAATGACAGAGCCAGGTACCGCTACGAAAAACCTGGGGATATTAACCATGAAATTTGATTTAAGAGAGGCCTCTAGTGGTGATGGAAGCTCCTAGCTCCCCTTCCCACTCCAGACCCCTTCCCTCTTCGGGCTTCCTGCTCATTCCCTCTTCTCCCCTTGCCCTCAACCATGTAAAACCACAAGCAAAACAGCCAGCACTCCATCACGGAATTGCTTGATTAAGTCCAAGAAATCAACTCAAAAAAAAAAAAAAAATGAATGTAACTGGTAGTACTGAACCATTAATGGATTCTCTAAGAGCAAATTCTCCCACTCCCCCAAAAAGCCAGTTGAGAGCCATTCGGTGGAGAGTAAGGACCTGCTATTACCTTGCCAGTGTTAACAGTCTTCATAGAAACACAGTCTATGGTAGTCTAAACCAGCCCTACAACAGTAAAAACCAGCACCCTTACAGGGTACAAAGTCAGAATACGCATCATAAAATATATCCAAGATGTTTTTGTTTATCTTCAGTGCTACTACGCTCTTCTAAACATGCTTTGCTCTATGCACAAAGAGTTAAGCTAATTCACACCAGGTGCAAATACAAAGACTGAGCAAATCTGGTTCCTTCTATGTAAGTTATTCACATCCGGATGACCAATGTTTAAGGCCTCCCCAGTTGCATTCCTAAAACATCCCTTTCCTTGTTTATACAAAGACCCTCTGCTCCCAGAGCCTCCCCACGCCGACCCGTCCCTGCCAGCCGTAGAACCCACCTTACCGTCATCTAGGGTCCCAGTGACGTCTTCTGAAGCAAGAATGGAAACAGCCAGGGGGAAAGGCAGGAGGAAAGGGTGGTAAATCTAGGGACCCGGAGCCGTGAGCCCTCTGAACTGTGGTCCCATCCTTGTGTCCCAGACGAGTTACTTGCATCTTCTGTCCAACACCACAGTCACACAAAGGCCTCGCCTTGCTCCCATGATAGCCTAACCCTCAAATACCCTGAGACTGCAGATGTCTCCATGTGCAGCCAAAAAACGACCATTTGCATCAATGAGCACATCATCATCTTTTGCTACAGAATTTAGCTTTAAAAGAGAAAAGAGAGGAGTTCCCTGGTGGCTCGGCGGGTTAAGGATCCCACACTGTCATTGCTGTGGCTCGGGTCACTGCGGTGGTAAGGGTTCAAGAACTCTGGCATGCCAAAGGCATGGCCAAAAAGAAAAGGAAAGAAAAGAGAGAGAGAGAGAGAGAAAGGAAAGGGAAAGCAAAAAAGAGAGAGGTGGGGAGAAGAGTGGAGAGGGTAGAGAAAAAGTAACATCTGCTGACTTGGTTAAACATTTAAAGAAAACAAACCCACCCACCTCCCAGGCACCTCAATAAAAGTAAATTATATATGGGGGTAAGGTGGAGGCTTTGAGACAATAACTAACACCACAATGCATTTCAATTGAGAGACAGCCTTCAGTTCGAAGCAGTGGCTAAGAGCTGTGACGGAGGCAAGAGCCACTGGTCACTCCTGGGACCAAGGGGAAGGCCAAGGGGGACAGGGCCAGACTGACCTCCTCCAGCTCTAAATTCCATGACAGCAACCCTCCTGCGAGGCAGACAAGGAAATGCGACATGTTCTGAAAAGTGCAAATTGATATTATAAGGTTTGAAGAGTGAAGCGTGTGCTCTCAATTCATGAGAAAACACTGAGGGCCCTGGCAGGAGGGCATGTGTGTGTCTCGGTTACGAAGTTTGGTCACTTGGATCCCGTGCACAGCCGGTGAACACGCAACAGCAAAAATAGTAATAATAAAAGAAAATTTTACTTTAAAAAGGCTTAAAACTATAGAAACTAAGCACAGAAATGTATTACTAAAGTCGACAGCCACATACAAGTCTAAATGTCTTCAATCCAAGTTCATCTGGACTAAGTTTTTTTTTTTTTAGGGCCACACCTGTGGCATATAGAGGTTCCCAGGCTAGGGGCCAAATCCCAGCCTACACCACAGCCACAACAACACGGGATCCAAGCTGCGTCTGCGACCTATACCACAGCTCATGGCAACACCAGATCCTTAACCCACTGGACAAGGCCAGGGATTGAACCTGCATCCTCAGGAATCCTGGTCAGGTTTGTAAACTGCTGAGCCACGAAGGGAACTCCCTGGACCAAGCTGTTTTTACAAGATGAAATTATATACATTATATTTCGCTTGAGAAAATGCAAGTGCAAAGGTTATAGAAATTCTGACATCTAAAAAGGTTAAGAAGTTTCAAAAGTTGACACACAATTCTCATCTATGTAGAAAAACAAATTATCGTAAGCAACTCATTTCTCAGAAATTATCGACGGCTGTTTACGGCAGTCAGAACAGATGGATCAGTCTATTTTAGTAGAATCCAAGTGAGTAATCTCTACACATCATTGTGAAAAATGTATCTTAAAAGATAAAACACAAGTTCAAATTAAAACATGATTTAAGAGTCTCATGTTCTACTGACTGAGCTAGGCAGGCAGTTTAAAATGTGATTTAAATAAAGGTTTCGACTGAGAACACGTGTGATGTAGTCACAGACACTACTCTGGGGTTACTTTTTGAACTTTTCTTCAGGGCACCAAGAGTAAGAAAAAGCAGCAAACACTGCAATATTACAACAGTTTTCATAGCATACTGTCAAACTTTCTCTTGCTGACATTCATAATGGATTTTCAACAAAATTTTTTTTGAACACCAAGCCTACGCCAGGCATTGATCCAGGGACTGAAAACTCAGAAATGAGTCAATAGACAAAATCCTTTTAACCTCTCGAAACTTTTACCCTCGCTGACCTTCTCATAAGGGAAGAAGGAGGAACAATACAAAAATTACACCATATGTTAGATCGCGTTAGTCTTTCCAGAGAAAAAGAGGAGGTGAAAGTGACTCTTGGCAGGAAGGATGGGACTTGATATTAAATGAGTTCGTCAGGGGAGGCCTTCCTGAGAAGATGACGTTTGAGTGGTGACCTAACAGCATCACTTCATTGACAGTCACCCAGTAGATGGGCAGACAGGTGTGGAATGTGGTGAGAGCCAATAAAAGCCTGCAGACCTCGGTAAGAAATCTGAATTTCCCACTGAGTTTCATGGGAAACCACTGAGGCCTTTTGAGACTTAAAATGATATTATATGACTCAGGTTTCAAAGGATCAAATCTGCCCACGGCAGGGATGGGGCAGAAGCAGAGACCGTGGTTAAGAGGCCACGGCCAAAACCCAGGTTGAGAAACCCAGGTGGACCCAAGATCAAGGGTAACTGCAGCAGAGGTGGTGGTCAAATTCGGGACATAGCGTGCGGAGAAAGCCAGAAGAACCAGCTTTGGAAGTGAATGTGGGAAAGCAGAGCAGGAGAGAAAGAGAAATCAAAGACGTCAGAGATGAAAAGGCAAACCTTTATTTATTTCAATAATTAGAATAAATTTCATCCTCAACGAAACTGGAGGCATATCAAAAATACGGGTCAATTTTCCCTTCTCTATAAACAGGAAGAAATCAGCCACACCTTATAAATGGTCTTTGTTTGTTTGTTTTTACAGCGCTGAATGTAGTATTGGAAGTTGAATGACAACACGGTTCTTAAAAGCTTGAGTCTTTCAAACCTTGTCATCCTCTGGCCAAAATCGAGTTCCTCTTGTTCATGGGTGGCTTCTCTGAATTTCTACTCATTAAAAAGCAAAAAAAAAAAAAACAAAAAAAACTTCATTTCAAGCTGGACAGCACCTCCAGGCCTAACTCTGGGCCTGGCCACTGCTTTGTCAGCTTGCAGTTCACTTTGTCTAAAAGCATCTTGAACGTGGGTCTGTACCTCAGCAGGAAAGGCACTTCAAAGTTTTTCTTTTCTTTTAGTTAAGAAATCTTTACACAAGATCATAAAGATATTCACCTGTTTTCCCAGGAGCTTTATCATTTACTTTCTCATAATTAGGTCCACAACCCTCCTGGAACTGACATTTGTGTTCCATGGGTGAACATAATTATTTTCTGTAGTACTCAACTAAAATAGCATTATTTATGGAAAAATCCACCTTATATTTAAAGTATATCTCTTTTCTGAATGTCAATCTTGTCTTGTGCTACTTCGATGAATTCTTTATCAGATCGAGTAGTTTCCGTGTGGAAAATCCTTAGGGTTTTCTATATATAGTATCATGTCACCTGCACATAGTGACAATTTTACCTCTTCTCTTCCAATTTGGATACCTTTTATTTGTTTCATTTGTCTGACTGCTGTGGCCAGGACTTCCCATGTTGAATAAAAGTGGTGAGAGTGAGCATCCTTGTCTTGGTCCAGATCTTAGCAGGAAGGCTTTCAGCTTTTCTCTGGTAAGTATTATATTGGCTGTGGGTTTGTCTTAAAGGGCTTTAATGATGTTGAGACACGTTTCCTCTAAACCCATTTTGCTAAGAAGTTTTATCATGAATGGATGTTGAATTTTGTCAAATGTTTTCTCTTCATTTATTGAGATGATCATGTGGGCTTTTTTGACTTACATGTGCAATCTAAAATATGACACAAAAGAACTTATCTGCAATGCAGACACGGACTCACAGACATGGAGACCAGACTTGTGGTCGCCAAGGGAGAGGTGGGAGGAAATGGGATGGACTGGGAGTTTGGGGTTAGTAGATGCAAACTATTATATTTAGGATGGGTAAATGACAAGGTCCTATGTACAGCACGGGGAACTATATCCAATCTCCTGGGACAGACCCTGATGGAAAATAATATTTTGAAAAGAATGTGTATGTATACGTGTGTGTGTGTGTGTGTGTGTATACACACACACACACACACACATACATACATATATGCATACATGCATATATACATATTACTAAGTCACTTTGCTGTACATCAGAAATTGGCATGCTGTGAATCAACTTTAATAAAAAATTAAGCATGTCTCCTTTAAGCTGCGTATTTGTTAGTGTCATTTTTTTTTAATAAAGTCTGACAGTCCTAGGCTTTTACAAGAATGACTTAATTCATCTGTAGTTAATTTAATTACATATATTCCTGGGTTTTTATCTGTCATCTTACAATCTGTTTTCTATTGACACATCTGTCTTTTATACATATTTCCCTTTCTTTCTTTTGGCCTAAACAAATATTTTGATTAATCTACAGTTCTCTTTTTAACTTGCTGGATATATACCTTCACTATTATTTCAGTTGTTACTCTAGAGATTACAACATGAATCCTTGACTTTATATAACCTAATATAAATTTTACACTTAACTAATCAAACTAGAACAAGAGAATATCTTAAGGCCATGTAAGCCCATCCTGACTTTCTTCTAGAATCATTCTCTTTCTGCCTAAGAAATTCCCTGGTGGGTATTTCTGTTAGTGAAAAATGCACTGCTGATAAATTCTCTCAATTTCTATTTGCCTAAACTATTTATTTCACTTCAATTTTAAAAGGATGCTCTCACTGGGTATAGAATTCTAGGTTGGTACCTCCAGCAACTGAAGATGTCATTCCACTGTGTACAGGGGTGTGGTTTCCTTTGAAAATATCCCTCTTAGAGGTTCACAAAGCATCTTGAAAATGTGGGTTCATGCTCTCAAAGTCATGAGAAATATTTTTAGATACTGTTTCTGACCAAGTCATTCTCTTTTCTCCTCCTTCTATATTCAGACTGTATATAGGACAGATTCTTTAACCAGGTCCCAAATGTCATTTACACTCTTTTCCTCTCTGTGCTTCGCTTTGGACATTTTCTATTAACTTGCCTTCTAGTCATTAATCACATCATCTACTAAATCCAGTATGTTTTTCAACACATCCACTGAGTTCTTATTGTCAGTTTTTTTTTTCTATAATGTTTGATACACACACACACACACACACACACACACACACACAAAACACATCTCTAATTCTCTACTTTCTTACCTCTTTTGTTCTTTTTTTCTCTATATACCCAAACATAATAATCATAAAGTCCTTGTCTACTACCTCCAATATCTGGATCACCTGTGTTTCTGCTTTCTACTGTTTTATTTTCTCTTGGTTTTTGGTCAAATGTTCCTATCTCTTCATAAACTTAGTCTTTTTTTTTTTTTATTGAATGCTGATTGATAAGAGGCTCCAGATGATAAGAAGACTGCCTCCTTGCTCTTCTGGGCAGGCAGAGCAGAAGGTAAACTATATTAATTCAATAAGGAATTGAGGAAGGTAGAGGCGGCCTGTAGACTTGGAAAGATCTGATCCATTTCTGATTTGCCTCTAATCTAAGACTTGACTCCACAGCTTTCAACTGAGGGCATGACTGGTCTTTGTCACTTCACTTCAAAGGATGGCTTTGGTTTTCAGAAGTGTTCTGCTAATCCCATCATAGAACCTGGCAAATATGTTGAGAGAGAGACCGACTGTGTGTTTAAGACTCTTCGAGTTTCAAATTCTGTCCTTACGGCCTCATGAAACAAGGGTTCCATACACCTGAGGTCTCAACTTCTAGTTGAGACTAACTGGGAACCCCGGCTAAAAAGCAGGTGCAAGTAAATGCCAATTCACCGCTCATTTCAGGGTTTTCAACTCTCATCAGTGGTGTTCTTAGGCCACTCCACCCCCACCCACACCCCCAGGCCCAAGAGTAGGTCTCTGTCTCCTAATCACCTCAAAACTCAAGAGTTTCTATTCTGCTTGTCCGTGGCTTCCAGCTTAGCTCTTTAATATCAGATTCAGAATTGCGTAGATAAACTGACTACAAATTTTAGGCCCACTCAGGTCTAATTTTGTAGCTCCCCCCGAGCAACAATCAAAATCCCTGCTGCTTGAGCACTATTTATAACAGCCAAGACATGGAAACAACCTAAATGTCCATTAACAGATGAATGGATAAAGAAGAGGTGGTACATGTATACAATGGAGTATCACTCGGCCATAAAAAAGAATGAAATGATGCCATTTGCAGCAACATGGATGGACACAGAAATTCTCACATTAAATGAAGTAAGTCAGAAAGAGAAAGACTAATACCGTATGATATCACCTACATCTGGAATCTAACATATGGCACAAATGAGCCTCTCTACAAAACAGAAAAAGACTCACAAACAGACCAGAGAGTCTGGAGAACAGAACTGTGGTTGCCAACAATGGGGGTGGGTAGATGGCTGGACTGGGAGACGGGGATTAGCAGATGCACACTCTTATATGTAGGATGGCTAAACAACAAGGTCACACTGCATAGCACAGGGAACTATATTCAATATCCTATGATAAACCATCACAGAAAAGAATACGAAAAAGAACATCTACATGTATAACTAAGTCACTTTACTGTATAGCAGAAATTAGCACAGCACAGTAAATCAATTATACTTCAATAAAATTTTAAAACAAAAACAAACAACAACAACAACAACAAAAAAAAAAACCCTGCTACTTGGACTGGGCCTGGAGGGTATTGTATGTAGTGAAATATTGCAGGCAAAGACAAATACTGTATGTTATCACTTACATACAGAATCTAAAAAATAAAACAAACTAGTGAATATAGCAAAAAAGAAACAGACTGGCAGATACAGAGAATAATTTAGTGGTTACCAATGGGGAGAAGGAAGGGGGGGAAGGGGGGGCACAAACTACTACGTAAAAAATAAATAAGCTACGAGGGTATATTGTACAGCACAAGGAATACAGCCAATATTTCATAACTTTATATAATGGTATATAACCTATAAAAATTTTGAA
The DNA here is from genome assembly GCA_004024745.2 of Catagonus wagneri. NCBI lineage: Eukaryota > Metazoa > Chordata > Mammalia > Artiodactyla > Tayassuidae > Catagonus > Catagonus wagneri. The sequence continues at coordinate 17,985,994 of PVHT020000080.1, forward strand.
TCACCATGTTGTACACCTGAAACTAATTTAACATTATAAACTATACAATAAAAAATTAATTAATTAAAAAAAAAAAAAACCTGCTACTTTCTCTGTCCCCAAACGACTGTTCAGTCTTCTAACTTTCAAACCATGGTTCAAAGACTAAGTAAAAAGTATGACTACGTTTTTAAAACGTAGTTAAATTCAGATTACATAAACCAGTGTTCCAAAGTCCTTTTACTATGCACTGTATGCCAATGTGTATGTTCAATAAATTATTTTTTCCTTCAATGGGCTTTTCTTGATTAGATATTCAAAAAGATGCATTTTAATGTTGAGTGTAACATGTAATGAATAAAGCTTATCATAAGATAAAAACAACCAAAAGGAGTTACCATTGTGGCTCAGCAGAAACAAGTCTGACTAGTATCCCTGAGGATGCAGGTTCGATCCCCGGCCTCGCTCAGTGAATTAAGTATCCGGTGTTGCCATGAACTGTGGTGTACGTCACAGACACAGCTGGGATCCCATGTTGCCATGGCTGTGGCCATCAGCTGCAGCTCCAATTCGACCCCTAGCCTGAGAACTTCCATATGCGGGTGCAGCCCTTTAAAAAAAAAAAAAAAATGATAAAACACAGCACTAACTGCAAGAGACAATAAGCCTAAATTGATTGGTATAGAATTCATAAGGATAAAGAAGAAAAGCTGAGCTGCAGTCAAACGACAACAAGCAAAAAATTATGTTTAATATGAGTGTTTGGCTATAGAAGTCTCTTCTTTAAAATCCTCTCCAATTCCTAAAAAGATACCAAGGATCAACCCTTTTCTCTTGATGCACGGGAAGAAAATGGAAGACATACCAGGATTGGCAATGAAGAGAGGCACAAACAGACCTGACATAATCAAGAAATGACAAGCTGGCTTCCACTGGCGGAACTGGAGGGCTATCAACTAGAAAAATAACATGATGAAAGCACCCCAACCCGAAACTGAAAGATTGATGCCAACAGGTCAGATGTCTGCTGCATTACCTTCTCATCCAGCAGAGGCCTTTAGGCTCCTCTTTCATCTTCTTCCTTAGGGCAGTAAGAGCCCTAAAGAAACAAGGTCTATATTCCAAGAGCAAAAAAAGATGCTACCAGCAGCCTTAATAAAGGGTGGGGTCGTGGGTGGGGGTGGGGAGAGGGGTGGTCCAGAGAAACAGATGGATGTAAATACAAATAGAAATAATTTCTCAGTTCTTTCTTCCTCGACTTCTCCTCACTTTACTTTCACGGTTACCAGCTTGGAGAGTTATTTTCTCTGTGTTTTACCATAAGCTGCTACAAATATGTTTAAATGTATAATGTATGGAAATAAGACTTACAAGTACTTGTCCTGGAGTTCCCTGGCGGCACAGCAGATGAAGGATTGACATTGTCACGGCAGCAGCTCAGGTTCAATCCCTATGCCGTAAATACGCTACATGCCACATATATCCCTGTGCTGACTATACGCCATAGTAATGGCCAAAACAAACAAAAAAAAAGTGCTTGTTCTAACCATCTATCCCCAAGCAAAAGCACCATTCTTATTATGAATACAAACCCTAAGAGAGGGAGAGGGAGACATGTTGCAAAGAAAAAGCCTGCTCTGGGGCAAAGTCTATCAGCCCCAGTTTAACCATGATTTGGAATATTTGGCTCTTTGAACAAAACGCAATGTCTGATTTGATTTGAAAATGCCTGCAGGAGTTCCCTCTGTGGAGCAGCAGGTTGAGGACCCAGTGTTGCTGCAGCTGTGGTTACAGGTCGTAGCTGCAGCTGGGATCCGATCCCTGGCCTGGGAACTTCCATATGCTGTGGGTTGTGGCCATTTAAAAAAGAGAGAAAGAAAAAAATGCATGCAGTGCAGACATATAAGACCAACACATACACACAAAAGAGCATAACCTTCCTTACATATCAGTTTGGTAATAGATGCACTTCTGTTAACCAGACATTAGAATGAAAGCTTATCAGCTACAACCAAGTAAATGAGAACTAAACTATATTCTTGAGGGGACTACGTAAGTCCTATGAATAGCAATAACGAGCTCAGTCTAAACAGGTGACTTAGAAAATTGCAGATCGGAGCAGCCAGAATCCCACAGCATAACATTAAACTGTGATCCACAGTGCTGAGATTATATAAAGGAAGTTAATTTTTCTTAAATAATCTATCTCCATCTCTTCTGGAGAGGGGACAAAAGAGAATTCAGCCAAACCATTTAGCTGGCTCTATTAAACCTAGCTTATTGAACACTGACCAATAAGAAAAAAAAAACACAGGTGGTTTCAACATCTCTGAAATGCTCTCATTTGCTCTGGTCCACTACTCACACAACTCAGTCCAAACTGGCGGCAAGAAGGACGATTCTACACGCTATGAAACCTTGAACTGAGAGCTATCGGAGGAAAAAAACCTGAAGTGATGTGTTTCCTTGAGCATTAAGTTAAATATACATTTCATTGAGGGTGCCAGTTTTAAAGTTTCAAAGCAGTTGGAAGTGCTCACGAAGCCTGAAATTTCAAAACGAAGAATTGCTGACAGAGAGCCAACCATTTTGGCCCGGGATTTCAAGGAAATGAACTATCGACGCCCCATTCATACCTTGCAAACTGTATCTACATCCCAAGGTATTATAGTCCTCAGGTCGATGATCTCACAGGACACTCCAAGCTTCTCCCAAGCCATGGAAGCAACCTCTCGGATCACATGAACCTGAAATGAGGAAGAATGATCACAAAAAAATAAGGTGAATGCTGACACCCTTAACGGAGACAGTGTTTAAAGTCAGGGGAATGGATTTACCACAAGAATTGCATTCGAAATCCACCTTCTACCAAAATAGCTGAATGGAACTCTGTGGGTTAAGGATCCAGCATTGCCGTGAGCTGTGGTGTAGGTCACAGACTCGGCTTGGATCCTGTGTGGCTGCGACTGTGGTGTAGACCAGCAGTTACAGCTGCGATTCGACCCCTAGCCTGGGAACTTCCATATGCTGCACCTGCAGCCCTAAAAAGACAAAAAAAAAGAGAGAGAGAGAGAGAGAGACAATATAACCAAACAGATGTCTAGAAAACAGCTAGAAAGGGGTTCCTAGAGAAAGAAGAGGCAGTTGTTTGTCTGAGATACTGGTTTCAAAGATATCAGCACACAGACAGTAAAGAGAGTCAGAAGGTTTGGCTGAGTCTCTAGAGAAAGACAAGGAGGAGGAAGGGCACAGATTACGGGACCCTGGGGAGGACCAACATTTGAGAGTAAAGTGGAGGGACAGGAGCTCACTTTAAAAACAAAACAAAAACGAAGAGGAGGAGGATGGAGGAGGAGGAGTTAAAGAAACAGAAGAAAAATCAGGAAACAATATATAGGAAATCACGCATGCGAAGCTTCTGAAAGTTGTAAAGCACTACAGAATGTAAAGAATCTTTCATTCAATAAAAAAATAATAATTATGGCAAAAAGAAGATATTGAGTCCAAGACAGCAATAAGTACTGAGGATACGCAAGATGCACTTGAAAAGAAAGGGTCTTTAATGAATACATTTTTATACACACTCAACATATTTTTAATGGCTTCACCATAGACAAAGATATTGTAATACGACGGCAAAGGCATCTCACCTGAAATCTGAATTTGGTACCAGATACAGATATAGCGCCAGACATGACTTAAACTTGAGCTATAATGAAGGCATTTTCATTTCTTCATAAAATCAGAATTAAAATTTTACAAATGAAGCGATTGACAAGGGATTAATCTCCAAAATTTATAAACACCTTCTGCAGCTCAATACGAAAAAAACAAACTACTCCATCAAAAAATGGGCAGAAGATCTAAACAGACAATTCTCCAAAGAAGACATACAGATGGCCAAAAAACACATGAAAAGGCGTTCATGATCACTCATTATTAGATAAATGAAAATCAAAACCACTATGAGCTACCACCTCACACCGGCCAGAATGGCCATCATCGAAAAGTCTACAAACAATAAGTGCTGGAGAGGGTGGGGAGAAAAGGGATCCCTATTACACCGTTGGTGGGAATGTAAATTGGTGCAACCACTGTGGAAAAGGGTATGGAGATTCCTCAGAAAACTAAAAATAGAATTACCATTTGACTGAGCAATCCCCCTCCTGGGCATCTATCCAGAGAAAACCATGACTCAAAAAGACACGTGTACCCCAATGTTCACTGCAGCACTCTATACAATAGCCAAGACACGGCAACAACCTAAATGTCCATTGACAGAGGACTGGATAAAGAAGATGTGGTACATATACACAATGGAATACTACTCAGCCATTAAAAGGAAAGAAAGAATGGCATTTGCAGCATTATGGATGGACCTAGAAATTATCATGCTAAGTGAGACACCAACATCAAATGCTATCACTTACAACACGTGGGATCTAAAAAAAGGACACAATGAACTTCTTTGCAGAACAGATCCTGACTCACAGACTTTGAAAAACATGTTTTCCAAATGAGACAGGTTGAGGGGTGAGGGGACGCACTGAAGGTTTGGATGGAAATGCTCTAAAATTTGATTGTGATGATTGCTGTACAACTATAAATGTAATAAAATTCACTGAGTAATACAAAAAAAAAAAAAAAAAAAATGAGAGCTTCCCAACCCGAGATGGGCGTGACCAGCTGCTATGACCACTACTGACCTGAGTGCCCCAGGCAACGAGAGTCACATCGCTCCCTTCTTGGACGACTTCGGCCTGGGACAGAGGGATAGTGTACGGTTCTATGGGAACCTGTTCCACTGAATATACAAGAAAAAAAGGAAAGGTTAGTTACTCTTCCTCACGTGACATGTGCATAAAAGCATACAAGAACCTCATCGTGGCAGAGCTTTGATTTTTCTCTTCCCTGAAATTCCTTAAGTTATTGGTGATAGAAATGGCATTTATTGGATGACACTGCTACACACATGAAAAGGTCCAAGATAAATCAGCAGTCTTGGAGCAGAAAAAGGACTTGAGTTAAAACTAAGAAAACCTAAATAAAGTTTGGGCTTTAGTCAGCAATAATGTATTGACGTTGGTTCATTCACACGGTAACAAGTGTCCCGTACGAACATAAGGTTAATTAAAGGGGAAATTGGGAGTTCCCTTGTGGTGCAGTGTGTTAAAGATCCAGCATTGTCGCTGTTGGGGGACGTGTTTGAACGCTCGCTCACAAACTTCCATATGCTGCCGGTGCAGCCAAAAAAAAAAATCAAAGAAAACAAAATAAAAAATAAAAGAGGAAACTGAATGTGGGCTGTATGGGAACTCTGTAGTATCTTCATACTTTTTATGTAAATCTAAAACTATTCTAATGTGAAGTGAAACCAGTCAGACAATTACACAGCAACACCGGGTGTTACCGCTTACATGTGGAAACTAAAAAGATACAATGAACTTCTTTGCAGAACAGACAATGACTCACAGACTTTGGAAAACCTTGGTTTTTCAAATAAGACAATCTGGGGGGTGGGGGGATGCACTGTGGGTTTGGGATACAAAATCTGTCAGATTGACTTGTGATGATTTATGTAAAAAATAAATAAATAAATAATGACAAAAAAGTAAAAAATAAATAAAACTATTTTAAAAAATAAAGTTAAAAACAATTAATATATCCGCTAAAACTTGACTGTATTAAGTTCTCAGACAAGTTTTCTATCAAGGAGCAAATAAACGTGTAGCTGTTTGAAAAACGGGGAAAAAATGGAGGGGTCCCTTTTTTAAGTATATTTTACTTCTGTGCCTTGAAGAATGAACACTTCATCAATCAGGGCGGCTGACAACATCTTAATTTTCAAAGATGACTCCTGAAGACCTCAAAGAAATAAACCGAACTGGATGTACCAAGCCCAAAGGAAGAATAAACGGCTGGTATTCCAGAGAAAATCACCTCATGATGCTCACGATGTCTCTGCCCAGCCAAGTGCAAATAACATAGAGTTGACTGAATTTAAGAGGTAATAGGAAGATGAATTTTTAAGTGAAACAGAGTAGGATGTTGACGGAATTAGCCAGCGATGCTGGGAAGCCTTCTTGATTCCTCTGTGAAACAGTCTAACAATGAATGAAAGTGTGCGGGGGCGGGGGGGGGGGGGGTTCCCTTCTGTTCCCCCTCCCCATGGGTTTTTTAACTATCATTGTTACATGAGCTTTTTTTTTTTTTTTAATGAAAAGAGCACAGAAGAGTAAAATAAAAGACTCCCTCAGCCCTTCCAACTCCACTGCCCAGAAGTAATGAATACCAACAATTTCCGAGGTGTCTGCGGTGGACAGCTCTCACTCTCTGTTGCCCAGACCTCTTAATTATCTTCCTACAGTCCTTGGTTCAAAGGCAGGACCCTTGGTCCTCCATAGACATCAAGTCCACACATTCACTTTCCCAGCTGCTGGGCAGCTAGGACACAAAACGTGGATTCTGCCAAACAAATGTGCCCACCCGTGCCAGACTCTGAATGGGACGCTGATGACACAAAGGACTAGCAAGTATCCAGAATGCAGTCCAGAATATCGGTACCAGTGGAGGCAGATCCAGCCTCCAAGTTCAGTGGTACCAAATGATGCAGACACACAGTTCTAGGTCCACTGAGAGCTGCTGGGGCATCTTTGCAGCACAAGTGATGCCGAGAAACTGCGGCACAAGCCTGGTACTTAGGCACTCCAGAGACCTCTGAGCTACTTACTATCCTTCAGTTAATCTTTCCTGCTCATACTGGCTAGTTGATCTCATCCCTTGAAAACTAACTGATTCGCTGTCTTTCTGATATTTATAATAGTTCAGTATGCACAGACAGCTGACCCTTGAACAATGTGGGGGTGCGGGGCATGGACCATCCACACAAATATCTGAGTATAACTTACAGCTGGCCCTCTGTATCCTAGGTTCCACATCTGCAGATTCAGCCAGCCATGGACCACAGTACCACGCAGCACTTACTAGCGAGAACAGTTCACATACAAATGGACCCGTGCGGTTCAAATCCGTGTTGTTCAAGGGTCAGCTGTACACAGACATATGAAAATCTTATTTCCACAAACAGAATCATACTGTACCCACGCTGCAGAAAGCTTCTTCAACCTCCTTTCACCACTGAGCAACAGAACTTGGTTGCGTTTTCGTATCAAAGTATAGTTTCGAAAATCCTAGTTTAAGTAAAAACTATCAAATTTAACGGCACCTGTGGTCAGTGATAGGCAGGAAATTTTTATCCCTTGTATTTTTGGGTATCCCCAGTCCAATGACTTTTCTATAACCAGTGCCAGAGAGAGATAAGTAAGTTTTAAATTAGCAATATATTTAAATAGATATAAATAAATAAACAAACAGGTAAATAAATAGTAAGACCTATAAAACTACTTCTGTGGGTAAATCTCAACACAGGTGACAACTGAGCTAACAAACCCAAGACATGTACACGCATTAAAAGCATGTTTTTAAAGTTTTTGTGTAGCACACAAGTTATGTTGAGTCAGATACTTCCAACACTCTAAACCAGAGGTGAGCAAATCAAAACTTTTGAAAACAATGTTTTATTGGCACCAACCAGGTCCACGCATTCACATATGTCTGTGGCTGTGGCTGCCCTTTCAAGAGCAGAGCTGAGTGGTTGCAAGAGGCAGTGTGGTCTAGAAGCCTAAGATATTCACTATCAATCCCTTTACAGAAAATGTTTTCCAGGGGTTCCCTGATGGTCTAGTGGTTAGGAACTGGAACTTTGACCACTGTGGCCCGGGTTCAATTCCTGGTCTGGGAACTGAGATTCTACATCAAGCTGCTATGCATGGTAGCCAAAAAGAAAAGAAAAGAAAGAGAGAGAAGGAAAGAAATGAAAATGGGAGTCCCTGCTGTGGTACAACAGCATCAGTGGCATCTCTGAAGCACTGGGATGCAGACTTGATCCCTGGCCGGCACAGCAGTAGGTGAAGGATCCAGCATTGCCGCAGCTGCTGCAGAGATGGCAACTTTGGCAATGTTTCTGATCCCTAGCCTGGAACCCCATGAGTCTCAGGGTGGCCGGAAATGGGAAGGGAAGGCAAAAGAGAAGAGAAGGTTTCCCAACTTTAATTCCAAACAGTGCTTTTAGAGGTTAATTCCAGTCCATTCACAGATGGCTTAAATGCAGTATTAGATGGATGGATGGGCCCATGGAAATATGGATGGATGGACAAAGCAACAGACAAACAGGGAGACGGCCATATTCAACTAAAATAACACAATTTACTTAGCAGTTCTCAGCTGCTAAACCAAAGCGATAGTCAAGAACAATGCTGATAACTTCTGGCAAGCATGCCAAAGGTAGCACACAGGCTCTTTGCCATCGCCGTCTTCTTTCCCCAGGCAGCAAGATCTGCATGCCAAAAGCCAAGGCTTGAAGCCAGTACACACTCCGCCTTGCTAGTGAGTTGGTGGCCGCCATTCAAAAGTCTTGTCCTCCCTGCCTTGTAAATCTGCCGGCTGGTGATGAGCAAATCCCTGGAACACACAACTCCAAGGGCTGGCGCCCCAGATGAAATGGGCTGGCATCGCGAACCACCTCCTCTGAAGAACTGCCAGCGTGTGACTAACTGCTTCGTGGTATTCAATAAATTACCCAGAATAATAAGACCTCATTACTTTAACAATTAATTAAGGGACAATAGGGCAAAGAGAGATTTGTCTTCCATTAAAAAAAAAAAAAAGCATTTCAAGAACAAGATTCAAGGACAGTCTTCCAATAAAAGCAATCAGGAGTTCCTATGGTGGCTCAGCAGGTTAAGAACTCAACATAGTGTCTGTGAGGATGTGGGTTTGATCTCTGGCCTCGCTCAGTGTGTTAAGGATCTAGCATTGCCATAAGCTGTGGCACAGGTCACGGATGAGGCTCAGATCCCATGTTGCCGTGGCTGTGGCATAGCTCTCAGCTACAGCTCCAATTCATTCCCTAGCCTGGGAACTTCCATATGCTGCAGGTGCAGCCGTTAAAAGGAAAAGAAAAAAACTAAGAAATGAAATAAATAAAAACAATTAAAAAAAGATCTCTTCTTAGATTTATATAAATTTAATGCCAAGAGAAGGAAAATAAGAGTACAGTTTTATGGATTAAACCTAAACTTAAGATGGGAAACCATAATACTTCTAGAAGAGAACACAGGCAAAACATTCTTTGCCATAAATCAGAACAATGTTTTTGGGATCTGTCTCCTCAGACAAAAGAAACGAAAGCAAAAATAAACAAATGCACTCTAATTAAACTTAAAAGCTTTTGCACAACTCAGGAAACCACTGAAAAAATGAAAAGACAAGTTACTAAATGGGAGAAAATATTGACAAATGATATGACCAATAAAGGGTTAATATCCAAAGTATACAAATAGCTCATACAGCTCAATAACAAAAATACCCAAACAACTGCTTAAAAAACAGGCAGAAGACCTACAGTCATTTCCCGCCCTCAAAAAAAAACATACAGACGGCTAACAGGCACATGAAAAAATACTCACCATCGCTCGTCATCACAGAAATGCAAATCAAAGCCATAAGGAGACACCTGTCGGAGTGGCTTTCAGCAAAAAGAACACAAATAACAAACACTGGCAAGGATGTGGGGAAAAGGGAACGCTCCCACACTGCTGATGGGAATGGAAATTGGTACAGCCACTGTGGAGAACACTATGGAGGGTTGTCAAAAAACTAAAAATAGAACTACCACATGGCTTAGCAATTCCATTCCTGGGTAAATATCCAGAAAAACCAAACACACTAACTCAAAACAATACGTGAACCTCAGTGTTCACAGCATTACTTACAATAAACGAGGAATGGAAGCAACCTAAGTGTCCATCAACATTTGAATGAATTTAAAAAGGCTGTGATACATAGAGATACATGTCTATACAGAGATATATTTATATTTACATAAAAGCAGGTAAGAGGAGTTAGAGCATGACCCTCAGGAACAGAAGGGCTCCCCTATGCAATCATTGTACAGATTCCTGTATTCCCAAGCCCCTAGGAACAGCTCCCCAACGCCTTCTGATTTAATGCATTAATAACTCCTGTAGCAAGAGAATAATAACTCATTCTTAATGATGTGGGGCACAGTATTATTACAGAAGAAATAAGGTCACTTCTCTGCCCTGGGGCTAATTTACAGCAACGCTCGTTTCCTCGGAGATGGGGAGCTCGGTCGGGCTTTATCGTGTGGCATTATACATGACGCTCTGGTAGAGCATAAATGTTCTTTTCAAAAAAGAAAGTAGAGTTCCTATTGTGGCGCAGCAGAAACAGATCCAGCTAGTATCCATGAAGATGCGGGTTTGATCCCCAGCCCCGCTCAGCGGGTTAAGGATCCACATTGCCGTGGCTGTGGTGTAAGCTGGCAGCTGCAGCTCCAATTCAACCCCTAGCCTGGGAACTTCCATATGCCACAGGTATGACCCTAAAAAGCAAAAAAGAGTGTATTTCTACAATCCATTACTTCATGCTACCTGATCTCCACATGGAGGAAGACGTTCTCATTGGCCAGAAATGACAGTCAGACGGGGGCCGAAGAAATCCACACACCCAGGAGCCCAGTTCCAGCCCTGCCTCTGCATCTAATCTGATGTCTGACAAAGCATCTTATGCCACCTGTGCCCAGTCTCCCACCTATAAACTGTGGAAAGCAGCCACATCCTAGGAATGGAATGAGGACACATTAAGTTCATAGCCGTCGAAGTTCTTTCAGTCCTTAGGAAGGAAACAGCTTTATAATTTCAAATAAATCAACGGCATAGTCACTAAGACTGGAAATTTTTAATTAAAAAAATTTTCTAAAAAAGACTGGGAAGTTTTGGAGTTCTCTTGTGGCACAGCAGGTTAAGAATCCAGTGTTGTCACCAGAGTGGCTTGGGTCACTGCTGTGGCGCGGGTCTGATCCCCGGCCCAGGAACATCCATACACCATAAGCGCAGCACCCCGTCCCCCCCAAAAAAAAGGACAAGAAAGGCTTCATTCCAGGAATGTTAACCTTATTTCTATTATCATCTGCTGCATAAAACTGATATTAACTATAAATTAATCTCTCTATATGACAGCTATTCTTCTTCTGAATAAATACTCTCAGATTGGAGGCTATTAATTATGCTCATAATTTTTTGGTAATTTTCCCTATTCCACTAACAGTTACCTTTAACGCTGATGTTAGAGATAAGACTACATGAACAAGATAACTAAGGACAATTTCTTCTAGTCATCACTTTGAAATCATTCTCCAAATACCATTGTGCACCAGCTTCCCAGACCTTTGCCTCTCTAATCACTGAAGATGCAAACACGAACAGTCTAGAAAGTCAATATACAGCTACAGTAGTTGTCTGTCACGTTAATCTGTATTGGTCAACATACTTGTTATAAGATTGATATGATATTCCTATATAATTAGAAGGTAAAATTACGTTTCCATAAATAAAACCCTAAGTGCGAAACTCTGGTATTCCTGAAGCCACGCTGGTCACTGGGAACAGGTGTGGGCAGGATAAATGGGAGGAAACCAGAGAAGTGTCCCGAGAGCTACAGGGCTTCAGGTTCCCAATCACATGACAGTGAGGCCTTACCACAGCGGGACGGGCCTGCAGAAAAGTGAAGACAGCAGGTGAACTGGGGCAAACAGAGGAAAACCACAAGAAGAAGGCAGGTCCTTGGGGGTGTGGGACTGGCCTGTGCACACGACTGCCTGTGGAGCGGAAGGCCACCGGGGACCTGCTTCATAGTGCAGGGAGCTCTACCCCCTAGCCTGCGCTAGTCTATATGGGGAAACGATCTGGAAAAAAAAAAAATTGGATGTGTGTATACGTGCGACTGAATCACTCTGCTGTACGGCAGAAACGATCACAACACTGTAAATCAACTAAACCTCAATAAAACTTTACGAAAAAGGTGGATCCTGAAAAGTGAATGTAATCAGATGCACAAAAGACAAAAAGCTGGCATGCTACGTATATATATGACTGGGTCGCCTTGCTACGCAGCAGAAATTGGGACGATCTACTTGCCCGCCTCTTGAACTTGGGCTGGCCTTGTCAATGGCTTTGGACAATACACTGTAGCAGAAGAGACCGTGTGCCAGTTCCCAGCCTATGCCTCAAGAGCCTCGCAGGCTCCTGACGCTTCCTTGCCAACTCTGCTTCCACCTTGTGAACAAGTCTAAGCTAGCCTGTTGGAGGAGAGAGAGGGAGACCAAAGTGCATCAACCAGAGCTCCTGCTACATGAGCTGGTCCAACTCAGATGAGCAAATCCAACCCACATCTGACTTGTACTGACTTGTAACTGCTGGCAGACCTATGATGGAGCCCAGCTGAAACCTGAACTCTCCAGCTGAGCTCAGCCTACATCACTGGCCTGTACACAAGCTGCACAGAAAGCTGATTTAAGCCACTAAGTGGCTTGTGAAAAACATCAAAGCTGACCAGCAGAGAATGCAATGCCTTCGTAAAGAGAAAAGTAAATCTTTTTAGGAAAACAATGTGAGGCATTGCTAGCCACTTAACTATAATGTTGTTTACGCTGAAATATCAAAATAGCTTATTTTTAGTAGCTGTATATCTCTCTTTCTTTTTTTTTAATGGCTGTAACCACAGCTTATAGACATCCCTGGACCAGGGATTAAATCCAAGCCACAGCTGCCAACTACGCTGCAGATGCTTGATCCTATAACCCACTGGGCCAGACCAGGGACTGAACTGAACCCACACCTCCACAGCAACCTGAGCTGCTGCAGTCAGGTTCTTAACCCACTGTGCCACAGCAGGAACTCCCAATGTGTATCTTTTTAATTGAAAAAAAGAAAACTGAAGTAACTCAATAAGGTAACTGAACTGCTTCAGAGTTCCAAGTTGCCACTTAGCAAGCCTTTACACTGCCCTCGTAAATATGGATAAACTAGCTGATGTGTGTCTAGAAGCTGTTTTTACCACATATGAAGGACTAATGATAGAACTAAGTTATCCTTGGAAATCAGATTAACCACCACCAGCCCCGACCGAGAACTTTCTTGATGCCGGGACTTTTACATCTACTCATTTCATCTTTAAATCAGCTTGATGAGGTAGGTATTACCATTGACCTCACTGCCCAGCAGAGAACACTAAAACAGGGAGAGGTTAAACAGCGCGCCGAAAGTCACCAGACTAGGAAGGAGTGGACTCACTATGTCAAACTCAGGCAGTCTGGCTCCAGATTCTATAGTCCTCACCCCTTTACGGGACGCCCCAGGAAAGAAGAACAGCTTTCGGGAAAAAGGGAAACCAGACTGACCACCTAATGCATCTGCACATAATGGAAAAAAGATGACATTTAGGAGAGGAGGGACTATATTAGTCAAAGAAACTTGAGAAACTTAAGCAAATGAAAAGGGAAGGAAGAGAAACAAAACATGTTGGAGAAAACAAAGAGTTGTATACCAAAGAGGGGATAAAAGAGCGCACTCTTCTGGCTCAGGTGTAAATCATACCGATACAGTCACATACCGATACAGAAAAGCAAAAATAAAATAATGATCTGACCAAAATTATACTATAACTCTATAGAGCTATTTTGAAAAGCTGGGATATTTTCAAAGGGGGAGGTATGGTACATGCCAGGGAAAAGAAGGATGGATAAAATAGCTAATTTCCAGTGGGAAGTTAAAATAACGATGCCTAAATCTTTAAAGAGCAGTATAAGATGATTATTTCAAAATATGATGACATATTACAAGAAACAACTAGAAATGGTTGCCTGTGGGGAGAGAAGCATGGATTTAGTAACGACTTTTTTCTTTTTTCTTTTCCCTTTTTTTTTTTTTTTTTTTGTCTTTTTAGGGCCACACCCATGGTATATGGAAGCTCCCAGGCTAGGGGTCGAATTGGAGCTGTACCTGCCAGCCTACACCACAGTCACAGCGGGATCTGAGCTGCGTCTGTGACCTACACCACAGCTCAGGGCAACGGTGGATCCTTAACTCACTGAGCAAAGCCAGGGATCGAACCTGTGTCCTCATGGATACTAGTCACTTTTTTATCACTGAGCCCTGACGGGAACTCCATGGATTTAGTAACAACTGAGGTAAAGTCACAAGACATTATCTGACTTTTCAAATTCAGGCTATCATTTTAATTTAAAAACTAACAAATCCAACAAATAAGTTTCCTCTCTTATCCAACAAGTTTCCTATCTTATTATTATCCAACAAATAAGATTCCTCTGGATCAAACATTATTCTTTTAAGTATACCGAGTATTAAAAGTACCAGACTTCACAAAATTGCTTAATGATGTCCACCAGATCAAATTTAAAATAGAAAATATGAATTTTTTTATATACACTGATAATTAGCAAAAGTATTTTTAAAGGAGTCTACCATTTTAAAATCACTTAAAACAATTCTCTTCAGAATGAATGAATTCATATATCATCTATGTATATGCTTTAAAAAAAAAAAACTCAATATCATTATGACCTATTTTTGCCTGAAAGGGTAGTATGACTTCTGGAAATAAAGCAGCACAAGCTTTTACTCTTACTTCTTCTCACTAGAAGAACCACAGATGGGCGTTTCCGTGGTGGTGCAGCAGAAACGAATCTGACTAGTACCCATGAGGATTCGGGTTCGATCCCTGGCCTCTCAGTGGGTTAAGGATCTGGTGGTGTTATGAGCTGTGGTGTAGGTTACAGCTGCGGCTTGGATCCTACATTACTGTGACTGTGGAGTAGGCCGGAGGCTGTAGCTCCAATTTGACCCGTAGCCTGGGAACTTCCATATGCCATGGGTGTAGCCCTAAAAACCAATTAAAAAAAGAAAAAAGCCACAAATGAAAGTCATATTTACTTCAGTATTACTAATGTCCTGAATTATCCCATTAAATAAAACCAGAAAGTTCAACAGATGTACAAAAACAGCTTCTCCACAAGGTGCCTCTATCTGATAATGTCACTGACTCATTCTCTTTTTGAATCATAACTATTTTTGACACTGTCTAGATGGTACTGCCTACCTTTTCTAAATATCCCTCTGCCATTTTTTCAAAGTTTAATTGCATTTAAATGCCATAATTAGAACAAATGATCCAGAAGTATTTTGTTACTTTTTCCTCCCAAATGTAGAAGGTACAAGTTTTATATCTATTGTGTATTCAAAATAAGTAGAAACAAACTTCAGGAAAATTGCTGCCTAAAGAATGGCTGGATTGGAGTTTCCATTGTGGCTCACTGGTTAACGAATCTGACTAGCATCCATGAGGACTCAGGCTCGACCCCTGGCCTCACTTAGTGGGTTAATGATCCGGCGTTGTCCTGAGCTGTGGTGTAGGTCACAGATGTGGCTCAGATCCCGTATTGCTGTGGCTGTGGCTGTGGCCTGTGGCAGTGGCCTGTGGCATAGGCCAGCAGTGTAGCTCTGATTCAACCCCTAGCCTGGAAACCTCCACATACTGTGGGTGTGGCCCCCGCCCCGCCCCGCAAAGAAAAGTCCGTGATGGCTAATAAAGAAGTAGTCACAGAGGAGTGTTTACAGAATTAGGATTCTGAGCTGGAGGGAGGATGACCAACTCCCTCAGTTTACCTTAGACACTCATCTCAGAGTGGACCTCACATTGCAGCATGAACAGTGCCTGCTTCACTATCAAGACAGCGCTAATTCAGACAAAGACTTGTAAGCACAATTTAGCTAAAATGACATTTGATATTATTTAGCACAAAACGCTCAACCATTTTTCCAGTCACCCTAAATCTATTTAGCATCTATTATGTAGCTAAACAGCTAAACATAATCCCTACATCCCTGTTTTGTTTTGTTTTTTTTTTCCTTTTTATAGCTGCACCTATAGCATTAAGAAGTTCCCAGGCTAGAGGTCAAATCAGAGCTGCAGCTGCCAGCCTCCGCCACAGACACAACACCACCAGATCCAAACCGCATCTGAGACCTATTCCACAGCTTGCGGCAACCCTGGATCCTTAATCCACTGAGCGAGGCCAGGGACTGAACCTGCATCCTCATGGACACTATGTCAGGTTCTTAACCTGCTGAGCCACAATGGGAACCCCAAGTTCCTACATCCTTGCTGCTGCTTCACATGGCTTCTCTGTTTCCAGAATCAAAATATTTTTTCCCAAAAATTAACTTAAAAGATAGAGCTGAGGACAAATTAAATATAGAAGAAAATTAGAATTTTTTTTCTACAAGGGAACTATAAATCAAGCTTATGAAAGAAAAATTATAATTTTGAGATGTGCGAAACAAAATATATAAAGACGGTCATAAATATAAAATTGTGCAATACGAAATGCATAAAGACGGTCATAAATATAAAATAAAGGAAGTCTTTACCTGCTGCTCTGTAAAGTATTTTAGGTTCAAAAAATATACAAGGATTTTTATCTTCTATGCATGACAAAAGAAGTCCCTTGGCCTGGAAAGGGCTTCTGGGTACAACCACCTGCAGAAAAACAGATTTTTGTAAAGACAATTTCAGTGAAAATATATCCCTACCAGTAAACTCACACATATGGGTTGATATTTAAATAACCAGTTATAACCAATTAAGTATAGAAATCTTATATTTCTAGACTAATTACCATTTATCATACAACTTACATATTGTCTAAAACAATCCCATTTGTTCCACAAATATTTAGCAGACGCCCACTGCATTCTGGTAACTAAGATACTACTATTCCCTTAAGGAGCTAACCTGCATATACATAAAAAATAAAAGGAACCCACAAAGATCACTCATCAAAACAAAAAGTAAAGTTGTCAATAAAGAAACCTTTTCTACTAGAAATCTGGAGAAGACGTGCATACCCACCAGCTACGATTCCACCCCTAGCCTGGGAACCTCCATATGCCATGGGCGTGGCCCTAAAAAAAGCAAAAAAAAAAAAGTAAAAATAGCACAAGTCTCACAATGTTTTGAAAACAGACTGCTAAATACATTGTCATCATCACCCCAATGGCTTATCTTATGTTTCTATTTTAGTTTTTCTTCATCTGCTTTCTTCGTGTGTTTATTTTTAGCCTTTTGTACTACATGTATATTCTCATTTGGGATAAAATAAAATATAGGAGGAAAGAAGGTAGGGGATTAAGAAAAAAGAATTTTTCTTAAAATACTGGGTAACATCATAAATGTTAAACATGAATCAATCTGCAGCTCAAGCACAAAAATAACTGTTGCCTCAAATGTGGTTTTTGTACCAACCTACCACTTCTAGCTGACGTTGAAAAATTATGCAAAATTTTTCTACTTAACTACAAAAATTTTACAACTTTGATCTGGGAGAAAAAACAGTAAAACATAGACACATATTCACAAATGACTCAAGTTATCAAGAACCAGACATACCAGACATAACGATGCCCTAGAAAGCTCTTCAGAAAACAGCAAAGAAGATAATGTAAAAAATTAAGATGAAAAATAAGAAAAAATATATATATTTTTAACAAAACACCTAAGCTATTGTGGAAGACCTAAGATTACTGTGGAAGGCTACAAAAGACAGATGCTTCAAAATTAATTATCTGAGCAATTATTACCTTACCCTGGACTGAAAGACACTCCTAGGCGACAAAGCCTTTTGTCAGTCTATTTAAAAAGTAATAGACTAAAAGCAAAAGTTTTATTCCTATGACATTGAGGTAAATACGGACGAAGCAACAGATTTATTAAAATTACCCCAGAATCAACTGTTAAGTCAGAAACCCCATTAGAAAGAAACAGCTTTGGAGGCTCAGTGGAATTGAATCTGACTAGTATCCATGGGGATGCAGGTTCAAAACCCTGGCCTTGCTCAGTGGATTAAGGATCCAGAATTGCCATGAACTGTGGTGCACGTCACAGATGTAGCTTGGATCTGGCATGGCTATGGCTGGGGTGTAGGCCAGCAGCTACAGCTCTGATTTGACCCCTAGCCTGGGAACCTCCATATGCCCTGGTGTGGCCCAAAAAAAGGAAGGAAGGAAGAAAGAAAGAAAGGGAAGAACAGAGCTTTGACAGATGGAAGATACACCAACTGTGTTCTCGGTCTTACTCCTTGAAGTCCATGAAATTAACATCAGATCAAGCCAGCGCTGCTTCCAGGAGAATATTCTATCAACCTGAGCACTGGATGCTTAATCTAAATGAAAGATAAGCTCACCTTCTTAAAAACAAGTAAGTTTACATAAATTTGAAAAATCCTAATTGCTTTACTCTAGATAGGCATATTAATTAATGTCAACAGAATGAACCTACATGGAAACATCAAATGGACATCAAACAGAGCACAGACGTGAGCCTACCTTGATTCCCGGGCAGTGGGCAAAGAACGCTTCAGGACTCTGGGAATGATAGAGAGCCCCATGGCCAACACAGCCCCAAGGGGACCGGATCGTGAGGCTGCCACAATTAAAGAGATCCCCAGAGCGATAGCGATACTTGGCAGCTTCATTAACTATCTGCAGGGTAAGAGAGAAGGGACGTGTCACAATGGATCCATTCTTTCCCATCCATTTTCTCAAGCCATGGTATTCGATCTTTAAATACATGCCCATAACCAAAGAGCTCAAAGGTAGCAAAAAAAAAAAAAAAAGATAGGGTGTGGGGGAGAGGAGGTAATATTTCAATATGTCATGGATGTGCCTTACAAGTGCTCGATTATGGCAAAATGCAATCTGCTTACCTGATCAAAAGCAGGGAAAATATAATCTGCAAACTGAATTTCTGCAATGGCAGTAGCACCGGTGACTGCAATCCCGATTCCAAACCCAACAATGCCCTGTTCACACAGTGGGGTATTAAAAACTCTATCTTTACCTACAAAAGAAAAGAAAAGAACATCATCTTCACATGACAGAGGAGAATAACATCATGCACAATACGACCCAAAATCCACTATTAACAATGGGGTGAGACAGAGGAAATAAGCAGGGAACATGTGGATGAAACAGAAAAGAAATAGTATGATGATTGGTTTAAAGGCAAACGTAGGAGTTCCCATCATGGTTCAGTAGTAACAAACCCCATTAAGTATCCATGAGGATGTGGGTTTGATTCCTGGCCTTGCTCAGGATCCAGCGTTGCCGTGAGCTGTAGTGTAGGTCGCAGATGCAGCTCAGATCTAGAGTTGCTGTGGCTGTGGTGTAGGCCAGCGGCTACAACTCCAATTTGACCCCAAGCCTGGGAATCTCCATATGCTGTAGATTCGGCTCTAAAAAGACAAATAATAAGAATGATAATAATAATGATTAAAGGCAAATATAGTAATTACATTAGCTGTATAATTATCAGTAATCTAAACATTTCCAGTTAAAAGACTGTCACACTGGAATAAATGAAAGCAAAACTCAACTACTTCAAAGAAAACACTCAAATGATAAAGAACAAATATAAATAAAAGGAAAGAAAAAACACACATGGAAAACCTAACCACAAGTAGTTGATACTACCACACAGCAGACACGGCAGACTTTAAATGGCATTACCCACGATAACAGGGAAAATTCATACTGTTAAAAGGTTCAATTCATAGAGGACAGAATTCTAAATTTATATTTATCTAACATTACAAGCTCCAAACAAATAGAAATAATTAACAGAATAAAAAAGGATAAACAGGTAAAATTCCCAATATAATGGGAGATTTTCACTGTACCAGTCTCACTGACAGAAAAAGCACACCAAAACAAAAAGGTAAAAACTACTGAAGATTTGAATATGATTAACTAACATGCACGCAACACTGCACCCAAGAGCTAAGAAAACAAATTTTTTTCAAATGAACGGGGAACACAAACACTAATTGACCCTAGGCTGGGCGATACATCCAATCAACAAGTTCCAAAGGATTAAAATTATATGGAATAAATACTCAGACCATGATGGAATTAAGCTAGAAATCAATAACAAAGTTTTCAAAAAGATATATGCATCCCCTTGTTCACGGCAGCACTATTTTCAATAGCCAAGATATGGAAACAACTTAAGTGTCCATCAATGGATGAATGGATAAAGACGGGATACAGGGAGCTCCTGTTGTCTGGGCACCAAGGCTGGTACACGGATAGGCAGTGCAGACAGCTTGCCAAAGTTCTCGGTTGCATCTAATCTGCTTAGTAAAACGTGAAACTCGATGCTTAGCTAAGAGCAAGCATGGGGGAGGCAGCACTGAGAAGAGAAAAGAAAGTATGAAACTGTCATCCAGGAAAATGGAGGAGTGAATGGACCAGGAACGTGCAGCAGGAGTGGGTCCCGGGGATCCCCAGTCTGGAACTTAAAGTGAGATCGGTTGGCCAGAGGACAAGTGCTGCCCAGCAATAGTCAGCCCAGCATTTAGGATTTAGACACAGACGGAATTAACTGGAATCGGATTTTGCCAAGCATGTCAAGGCATGGAATTTCAACTAGGTAGAAAGGGAGGAAAGATGATCAGGGGAGCGTAAGTCAGTGACGGGGATTCGTGGATTTTAAGAATTAATAAGATCACAGATGGCTTAGCAGGTTAGGTGTCTGGCGCTGTCACTGCTGTGGGGTGGGTTCAATCCCTGGCCCGGGAACTTCCCGCATGCCACGGGCCTGACCCAAAAAAAAAAAAAAAGTCATAAACCAGTAAGCTCAAAGGTTGTTGGATTGGAAGCACTGGAGGCACTGAACTGGGGAGGGTGGAGGAGCACTCGAGAAAAGGACAAAAAGTTAAAACCACCCAAGTGGATACAAACAGAAGTGTTGGAGAGACTGGAGGTGAGCCAGGCCAGGAACTAAGAGCGTTGGCCCAGGGTCAACAGACGACAAGGAAAGATACTATTACTGCTTAGTAATCAATAAATTACTGCATTATTTATTGAAAGTATTCAATAAATGTTTATTGTGAAAGGCTGTATATTAGGTAATAAAAAGCTAGGCTCCTTTGGATTTAGAAATCAGCTTTACAAATCTTTCTTTACCCCCTGGGATGAGTTAACTCTTTGATATTTGGAACCAAATTTCTTGCATTCAGTATATTTAAGAAATGATTATATACATACAGTAAGTATGTGACTACAAAGTAATCTTACACAGACCACAGCCTGGAGGTCAAGGGTACGAAAAAAATGGATATCCCAGAAACACATGACAGTTGAAAACATCCATCCAAGTGCTAAAGAAAATCTAAGACTAGCTGCAAGTCCTTTCCTTCAAAGGCAGCTTAGGCTACAAGGACACAACCCATTTCTGAGGCTCCAAGAACGCTGCAACGAGAAGAGGCCCATAGAAAGTACTGCAAACAAGCTCAACAAACATTTACTTAGGTCGTCAGTGGCTTCGATTTCGTACAAAGGAAAAAACTATGCCAGCTCTGAAAGTTCTTGGATGCCCAACAGCTTTGAATGGGTCAGAAAAAAATAAGCAACATCTGAATTACTTCTTTCTGAACTTAGATAACTGAGTAAGATTAACATTTGAGATAAACTTATAGCTGTTGGTAATACAGATAAGATTCATTTGCAGCAACATGGATGGACCTAGAGACTATCATCCTAAGCAAAGTAAGTCAAACAAAGAAAGACAAATACCACGTGATACAACTTACATGTAGAATCTAAGATACAACACAAACGAACTTAACTATGCAACAGAAACAGACTCACAGATACAGAGAACAGAACTGTAGTTGCAGGGGGTTGGGGTAGTAGCACTGGATAGGAAGTCTGAGACCAGTAGACGCAAAACTATTATATATAGAATGGATAAACAACAAAGCTCCACTGTATAGCATAGGGAACTATTTCAAGATCCTATAATAAACCATAACGGAAAAGAATGTGAAAAAGAGGAGTTACCATTGCGGCTCAGCAGTTAACAACCCCGACTAGTATCAGTGAGGACTCAGGTTCGATCCCTGGTCACGCTCAATGGGTTAAAGATCCAGCGTTGCCGTGAGCTGTGGTGTAGGTTGCAGACGCGGCTCGGATCCCACATTGTTGTGGCTGTGGTGTAGGGATTTCTGCTTTGTTGAAGGTTAAGTATAAAGTCATACCAACACTTCCTAATGATTTTTCTTTCGTAAAGGGAACTTGATTAAGAAGTTTTACTCTACTGACAGTATCTTAAAGATACCGTCCACTAAATAATTCCAAACTTTAAAAAAAAAAACAAAACAGCAGATGATTTCTCAGATGGGCAAACTGAGTTCACCAGTGTGAACTCTGTTCCCTATGACAACTTTTAGGCTCCAACCGTAAACCAGAAATAGTGACAAGAGATCAAAGAAACAATTAGGAAGAAGCAGCAGACATAGTTTAAGGCAACAACCAATTACCTCCTGGTACACAAAGAAAACCGAGCATCTCAGTATCTTCAGTGTCCAGACATTTTTCAGAACCCATAGCTAGCTTTACATTAGCACTTCCCTTATGAACAAAGTGGTAACGTAAGCTAAAAAATCTACCTGGGATAGAGTTAAAAATTTTTTTTTCTCAATAAAAATTTCTGAAGAGGCAGCTTTAAAGTTGTCCATCCAGAAAAAAAAATCAACTCCATCAGAGAAACAGCTCAAGTCTCAGATTCCTTGAGCAGAAAGGTAAATAGGGACATACACATTTAGGGCAAAGCTACAAAAAAAAAAACACAAGAAGTAAATGTCATTATAGATACAATTTTAAGGGGGGGTAATATGCCCCAATAATTTGGGGGAATATATTGCGATTTCACATTTAAAGTTTGCTGCAAATAAGGAAGGAAGGAAGGGGAAGAAGGAAGAGAAGGAAGGAAGAGGGAGCCAGGAAGGGAGGAAGAAAGAAACAAAGTTAGTATCACAATCATACTGAAATCCTCATTCAATGTGTGTCTGTTCCATTACTGCTGGAATCAGGTGCAGAAAATTCTGCAATGTGTTCTTACTGATACACTTACTGCTACCAAACTGTTGAAAAGTCAGTGGAATCTGTAAAATTCACCTGTCTGTGATTTGAGCATGTTATTCCTATAATGCTGGTTGCTTTGGGTATGTCATGCATTGATGCTCCCAGTGCAATTTATCTGAATTTCAGCAGATGCTTTATATACCTCAGACATGGTAAAGTAGCTGGCTTTCTTCATTTATTTATTGAAAGCAATAAACACAAATACCGATTTCATCACATGCTGATATTTGATTACATGCTAAGTAATCCAGACTATTCTTTTAACATTATCTCTGACATTAAAACTCCCAATTTTTAAATCTCACCAAAAATGTGAAAACTCCCAAAATATATCCACAGACACAGAGAGTTAGCTAACACAAGTTAGAGAAAAAACACCCTAGGAAAAGTAGAGTATGCAAATAATCAACTCTACTGTTCAATTTTAGAAGAAAATTCTACTTAAGAATAATTTGGGTACAACCACTATGGAAAACAGTATGGAGGTACCTCAGAAAACTATAGAATTACCACATGACCCAGCAATTCCACTCTTGGGCATATATCCAGACAAAACTTTCCTTGAAAAATGTACATGTACCCATATGTTCATTGCAGCACAGCTCATAATAGCCAAGACATGGAAACAACTAAATGTACCTCAAGAGATGAACAGATTAAGAAGATCTGGTATATATAGACAATGGAATACTACTCAGCCATAAAAAAGAAAATAATGCCATTTGCAGCAACATGGAGGTAGCTAGAGATTGTCATACTAAGTGAAGTAAGTCAGAAAGAGAAAGAAAAATACCAGATGATACCACTTATATCTGGAATCTAATATATGGCACAAACGAACCTTTCCACAGAAAAGAAACTCATGGATTTGGAGAAAAGACTTATCATTGCCAAGGTGGAGGGAGAGGGAGTGAGATGGACTGGGAGTTTAGGATTATTAGATACAAAATATTACATTTCAAATGGATAAGTCATGAGGTCCTAAGTTACAGCACAGGGAACTATGTCCAGTTCTTGTGATAGAAAATAGTGGAAGATAATATGAGAAAAAGAATGTGTGCGTGTATGTGTGTGTATATATATATATACACACACACACACACATATATATATATTACTGGGTCATTTTACTCTATAGCAGAAATAGAGTAAATTGCAGAAATTGACACAACATTGTAAATCAACTATAAAATAAGACAATGACAAAAAAAAAACAACAAAAAACAAAAATACAAAAATCTAATAGAAAGTATTCCAGGAGTGAAGAGGGAGGGTTGGCAAAGGCAGCTCCTGGATTGAGGAACAAAAACCCTACAGCTCCAGCTGTGTACGTGCGGGGGCCTGCAGACTACAGGGGCCCAAAGTCTTTCAGGCACAGGTCGAAAAGAGCACCAGTTGATGTCAACAGACTGCAGCGCCATTCAAGCCGGCATCCACTTGGGAACCCTGGTTCTACCCACCCCCAGGCACGGTCCCTGAGCAAACTGAGGTCTGGTCCTAAACTGTGTGCTGTTCACCAGGCCCTCAGCACCTCCAGAGCCCAGGATATCATCAGGAATCACCCAGCACCGGCTTTGATGGGGGCTCCAGGCCCTCGGGAGACAAAATATAAGTAGTGATAAATCAACCACTGGCATTTTGACCCCTGTGCATAAGCTGAAATTTTGTTTCTGAGCATGATCAACGTGTTTTAAGGAGACAGAAATCCCACTTATAAAATCACCTTTCCTTGTATGAAACTGAATTTAAACAAATGTAATCTTCATGCTTAGCTTTGGGTATGTACTTACACAACCATTAAGGCTTCAGTAAGACTCTCCATTAAGAGACACGTGGAAAGAAAGACACAAAACCCCGTATCAGTCAGACTGATGTTTACCAGGTCTCAAAAGAAGAGCCACAAAAGGGGAACTATTCAGTTGTATCTTTTATTATAATCGAATCAACACATTTATTGATGAAACTGTACAAATTTCTGGAGTGAAGCTATCTGCAAATTATTGAGAGTCCAGAGGGTATTGAGAGAAATGCATACTACACACATATTTTTCCAAATAAATGCACACATAGCTGATGCTGGAAAAAAAAAAAAAAACGATTCCCATAAATGAACATAAAAAGCATTTCTGAATAAACCTGTCATGACTTCACTCTGCTTGAACACAACCAAAGCTGTTTCTCCAGAAAAAGTCAAAAGAGATATTTTCATCGTCCTTGTGAGACCAGCTGGGGTTTCAGGGCAAGCCAGGGAAATTAGTTTTTAATCTTCCTTCATTTATATGGAAATGAGCTGCTTCCTCAAACACATCCACATCCAGGACCTACGTCAACACCTGAGCTCAAAGCGTGCACATCCTTCCAGCTGATTCCTAACCACCAGTGCAAACAGCCGCCAACATCATCTCAAACCCGCGTGCGTCATTCACCCGGGGGGACACTACCGAGCTGTCAATTTCAATTAACCTGCCTCGCTTTATAAACAGCCTAAACGCCCCTATCTAAATAGGCTGGTGCCCTTTTCTCAGAAGCAAAGGGAACAACAAGACAAAGACGCATGAAAAATACATGAGCTTTCCCCTCTGTAAATAGGAGAAAGTTGACATTAAACCAATTCTGAGTCCAAACTGAAGAGCTATTAATAAAATAAAGCTCAAGAGGAGGCAGGACCAGTTTTAACCAGCAAGTAAACAACCTTCACTAACTGTATCAGCTCTTTTTAAAGTATCTGTGAGTCTTGGAGCTAGAGGAAATAATTCAAGGTCCACAGACAGGCAGAGCTAAACCCAAGATACCACAATTACAATGCCTTTTTTTTTTGTCTTTTTAGGGCTGCACCCGAGGCATATGGAGGTTTCCAGACTAGGGGGTCTAATCAGAGCTGTAGCAGCTGGCCTGCGTCATAGCCACAGCAACGCGGGATCCGAGCCTCGTCTGAAACCTACACCACAGCTCATGGCTACGCCAGATCCTTAACCCACTGAAGGAGGCCAGGGATCAAACCTGAAACCTTATGGTTCCTAGTCAGATTCATTTCTGCTGCACCGCGACAGGAACTCCCATAATTACAATCCTTAATATGATCCCCAAAGTAAAATAGGTTAAAAGCCCCAAATGACTGATGTTCAGCCAAAAAGAAGTTATTTTTGAAGATTCAATTGTACCATTCTATCCTAAATCCGAAATGCTTCGGAATTTTTTTAACCTATAGCATTATCATTTCTTTTGCCTTTGCCTAGGTGGAAAGGCTAGATATTTTTTCCTCTAAAATTAATTATAACCAACAAATCCTACACATCACTTCTACAGTTTAAGCGCTTGTGTACAATGCTTTACTAGTTCACACTTCAATGAGTAAATAAAACAAGAATCAGAAAACACCAATGACTGGGGGAGGGATAAATTAGAAGGCTGGGATTAACATATACACGCTACTATATAAGAAATAGAGAAGTAATAAGGATCTAACGGAGAGTATAGAAAAGTCTACTCAGTACTGTGTAGTAACCTATATGGTAAAATAATCTGAAAAGGAGTGGACATAGGTATATGTATAACTGAATCACCCTGCTATACGCCTGAAACTAGCACAACATCGTAAGTCAACTATACTCCAATAAAATGTTTTTAATAAAATTTAGAAAAAAAAGAAAAGACCAATAGAATTTAACAAAAAATAGAAAATAATCGGTATAGATCATTAGGCAGGCTAGTGAACCCACGCATCCACCTAACGAATGTGTAGGAAACACAGAGATGGTGGAGCGCTCTTGTGGCACAGTGGGTTAAGGACCAAGCACTGTCACTGCACCTGCAGGTCGGCACTGTGGTACAGGTTCGATCCCTGGGCTAGGAACTTCCACATGCAGTGGGTGCAGTCAAAAAAAAAAAAAAAAGAGAGAGAGAGAGAGAGAGACAAAGGAAAATACAGGTGGTTACCACATTAAGCTCAGGTTTAAAAAAAAATATATATATATATATATATATATATATATATATATGTCATCCATATATATAAAGTGTCATCCAGGCAATACTTAATAAGTTTGCCATCAATGGCATAATATAACATAGTGACCTCCCCTATAGAATAATAGGATTGAAATCTCTAGGACACAATCAAAAACTAAGAATTACGTGCGTCTACAAAGAACAAATGCTGGAGAGGGTGTGGGGAAAAGGGTGTGGCTGTATCCTGGGCAGCGCAGGGGACACGGAGACGAATTTGTAAATATAAATAAAACGCGGGACAAAATAAGCCTACGCGTTACGGACGCAGCCAGATGGCAGCAGAAGAGAACAGTGGAGAGAAGCGACTTCTAGGTGGCAAAGGCTGACAAAACGGGTGGCACCCACAGAGCCGGTCGGGTGTGAGGGCGCGGGGGGGCTTCCTGAGGGGCCTCGGCATCGAGGCAGAGGGGTGTGCAGTGTGCATGCGGCCAAGAACATTGGGGGGAAAAATAACCAAAGCTGGAAAGAAAAGTCAAAGCCAGATCACGTAGGATCCTAAAGGTTAAGCTGAGGAAAGCGGACATGACCATTCAACACGGGGAAGGCCCTGAGCAAGGAAGTATGGGATCAGAGCCGCAGGCTGAAAAAAAATCAGCCTCAGAGATGTAGAGAACCTGAGTCTGAGCAGCAAGTCCGGGGATGTTTTTTTTTTCACTTATCGGGACGCTTTAACAGGAACCACCTACTTCCTGTGCCCCCTGGGCAATGCAGCGGTAACAGTCAAGGCCAATGTCACTCAACCCGGGGCTGCCTTCATTATCCCTTCATTACTCACGAGCTGAGCTGCTGGCCTAGTAATCGTACCACATACTGGAACGGACCCAGGGCTATTTAGAGTGGCAGCCTTCCAGTTCTGCAGAAACTGACCCAAAGAAACTGAAGGACTTGCCAGGCAGCCGAGGCTCCAGGATATCTGTATGGGAGGAGCTGGGGGAAAGCATTGGGGATAGAGACCAAAGCCAGATGCCTTGTCTTCATCTTATACATTCAGAGCTAGCCTGGCGTTTTTTTTCCTTAGATTTTACACATGCATGGGGTGGTTTGGGGGAACCGATGAAGACTGAGGTCGCCTCGAGCATCCTGATTCCCCAAGGTCAGCAAAGGCAGGGACCACAGCAGATGCCTATCCCGGCACCATCGACAGAGGCCTCTTTCTTTCCTCCCTGGCGATTCTCCGGAGGCCGGGCATCAGTCCACCTCCAGCCGCACACACAGGGATGACAAGACGAGGACAGGCAAGGCAAGGCAGTGACCAACTGCTACAGCCTCCGCAAGAGGGACCCGCAAGAGAAAAACCGGTTCCACGTGGTCCGGAAAAGAGAAGATACACCACAGGCTTACAGTGGGGACCGAGCCCTCAGCAGTCCTGCAGCAGTTAGCGAGGAAAGGTCATGCTCTCGAACGAAGAGCCCATGAGAGACCATGAAGGGGAGCTGCAATGACAGAACAGGGCCAGGAAAGCCTGGTGTGCTGGACTCTTCTCCCGCTGAAAGCCACGCGCCTCTCGACGTCTCTGCCAAAGAACCGTATCTCCTCTGTTGCGCTCAGCCCCGGGCCCCTGAGCGCATTCGCAGAATTGGGAAGGGATGGAAATCTGTGAAAGCGGTAGCACCCCCACGGCCCCAAAGAAATTTCAATGGTGAAAGCTTTCTCGGGAACCCAGCTGTGGTTCCCTTTATAAAATGAATCACCTACAAGACACGCAGCCTGGAACCATGGCGAGCAATTTTACCAAAATGCGCCTTTCCTGAAATCTTTCAGGGTAACGGGAGCGAAAGCTAGTACCGCCTGCAGATAGAAACAGCCTGAGTGGGATATGAAGGCAAATAAAGGCAGTTTGGGAGTTCCCATCGTGGCACAGTGGAAGTGAATCTGACTAGGAACCATGTGGGCGCAGGTTCGATCTTTGCATTGCCATGAGCAGTGGTGTAGGTCACAGACTCGGCTCGGACCTGGCATTGCTGTGTAGGCCGGTGGCCACAGCTCCGATTAGACCCCTAGCCTGGAAACCTCCATATGCCGCGGGTGCAGCCCTAAAAGGACAGGATGGATGGATGGATGGATAGATAGATAGATAGATAGATAGATAGATAGATAGATAGATAGATAGATGGAGTTTCCTAGTGACTTAGTGGGTTAAGGATCAGGCATTGTCACTGCTGTGGTGCAGGTTCCATCCCTGCCCTGAAAACTTCCACATGCCTCAGGTGCAGTTAAACATAAATAAAGAGTAAAAAGAAAAAAACACAACTAGTACAATAACTGTATGCCACATACAGATCTGCTTTATATAAAGCAGCAGAATGTGACCTCCTTTGATGTACAGAATAATTAAAAGCTAAATGGTCCTTGAGCAGAAACTCCGTGGAGTTTTAACAAAAAAAACGGTGTCTTTTTCAGGCTAATGATCAGTTGTACTATTCGACTTAGGCATGCTGTGAAACTTTTCTCTTTAATGTCTATTCTATTGGTGTCTAATTTAGAGTTGAATAGATATAATGGGTTTGTGCCATTTAATATGTTCCTTTCTTCCTTCTGAAAGAGAAATGATATGTGTGTATAACTGAACCACCACACCGCAGCATATGGAGGTTCCCAGGCAAGGAGTGTAACAGGAGCTGTAGCTGCTGGCTTACACCACAGCCACAGCAACGCGGGTTCCGAGACGCATCTGCAACCTACACCACAGCTCACGGCAACGCTGGATCCTTAACCCACTGAGCAAGGCCAGGGATCAAACCCGCAACCTCATGGTTCCTAGTTGGATTCGTTTCCACTGAGCCACAACGGGAACTCCAGCTTCCCTTTTTTAAAGAATGAAATGCTCGAGTTCAGCACCTCCGGGATTTTGACTAATTAAGCATGTAATACTGTATTTGTGTGTGTTCCCTTCTGGCTTAGAAACAAGTTTCTTTGTTTCTGCTGGACTCCAAGCTGGCAGCGACCAGAAGAACAAGAGATGAGGGTTAAAGCAGCAGCCTACAGAGATGAGGAGAAATCCCTTATTACCGATGATGCTTCAGTCTCCAGAAGCCAAAACTACAGAAAAAGAATCTTGGGGATAATTTAAGGTTGGCCAGATGCCACCACTCCTGGCTGGTGTCCAGAGGCTCTCGGCGGAGAGAAGGCTGGCAGAGCGCCCCCGCAGAAGGTCAAGCACTCCATTGCTGAAGCTGCCATTGGGTGTGTCTGCTCACTGGGAAACCAAAAAC
The DNA here is from genome assembly GCA_004024745.2 of Catagonus wagneri. Lineage (NCBI taxonomy): Eukaryota > Metazoa > Chordata > Mammalia > Artiodactyla > Tayassuidae > Catagonus > Catagonus wagneri. The sequence goes on from PVHT020000080.1 coordinate 18,016,115, forward strand.
TCTTGGTCCAGCAGGCTTCCCAAGTAGTTCCTCAGCACATGACACCTGCCAGCCTTTACCTAACTGATCCCGCATCCCCTCTGCCGATCAAAGCAACCCAGAACCCCACACTCAAAGGGATCAGAAAACAAAGCCCTGGCCTCGGACCCTCTATGGTTTTACACAGAAGGCCTTGCTCAAGGATCTGGCAAAAATCATGAGCGCTGTCCTCCACGCGTGGCTCTGTGTCCAGGCTCCTCCCAGCTGACCAGAAAATCATTTTTCCTGGTGAACTTAATTACTGGGTGACTTCATCACGGCACGGAAGGTGCTAAACAGTGGAATTCCAAGTTAGAACTGAAGCACGGACTGCCTGGCTATGTAATAACCTACAGTTTTAGATTCAAGCCTCCCGAGACAGGTAGGTTTTGTCACAACAACAGCTCAAGATCTAAGCCTGTCGCTGTTACGCTGCCATGGCCACCAGGCACTGTACCTCTAGAAGAAAGAGCATTCTCAGTTGGAATGTAACAGCTCTGTGATCTGTTTCCTTAAGACGAACAAAACAGAATGGATTCCCAGATACTGAGCAATCTGAACTGCCTGTTAAAAAAAAACAAAAAACTGTCATACTAGTCCCTTTTCACCCCTGATCATTTCTGGGATCTAAAAAGAAAAGCCTTGAGAACTATACTCAATATTTTCCCTATAAGGGAAAAGAATCTGAAAAGGTGTATATATCCAAGTGACTTTGCGATACACTGGAAACTAACACAACGTTGTAAATTGACTAAACTTCAATTGTAAAAAACGAGAATTTGGAGGAGTTCCTGTGTGGCTCAGCAGTAACGAATCTGACTAGGATCCATGAAGAGGCCGGTTCGATCCCTGGCCTTGCTCGGTGGGTCAAGGATCTGGCGTTGCCGTGAGCTGTGGTGTACATTGCAGACACAGCTCAGATGTGGCGTTGCTGTGGCTGCGGCGTAGGCTGGCAGCTGTAGCTCTGATTCGACCCCTAGCCTGGGAACCTCCATATGCTGCGAGTGTGGCCCTACATTAAAAAACAGAGAGAAAGAATTCATAAAAATAAATAAATACAAAGAAAAGCCTCCTAATTCAAAAATTATATATATATTTTTTTTTTGTTTTTGCCTTTTGTCATTTTTAGGGCCGCACCCGCGGCATATGGAGGTTCCCAGGCTAGGGATCTAACAGGAGCTGTAGCCGCCGGCCTTCACCACAGCCACAGCAACGCGGGATCCGAGCCGCGTCTGCGACCTACACCACAGCTCACGGCAATGCCGGATCGTTAACCCACTGAGCAAGGCCAGGGATCGAACCCACAACCTCATGGTTCCTAGTCGGATTCGTTAACCACTGCACCACGACGGGAACTCCCTCAAAAATTATATTTGAATCAAAGGAGCAGCAGTTCTGAACACATGGAAAACAAAATTGGAAGAAAAAAAAAAATCACTGGATTCAATGTGTAAAAACTAGAAAGTGAGTTGTCCCAGCTGAAACATTTAAAAATGCCCCCTGCATCCAAATCCAGGAAAAGCTAAATGCTGAAGCAAAAAGTTTGTGTTTTTCCCTCTGTTACAAGTACCAGACTAGAATGGAATTTCCACAAGACTCAGCCAGGGCCACGCCGCGGAAGAGAACTTAGCGACATCATCCGCAATATTAAATGAACAAATGAAACACGCCATACTTGACAGGGAAAACAGAAAACAAAAGACCTTTTACTCTCTCTTAATGTGCATTGTTCTTGACACACTTTCATTTCCCTAGTTCTCTAATTATGATGTTCAAAAAGACATATGAATCAATTTTATACTTTCTGACAATAATGATCTATAGCCCATTTTTCCTGGTCTGCTTTAGTCCAGGCCCATCTCCTAAGCCCCTCTCGGGGCTCAGAGCTGAGCATTCTAAAAGCCTGCCATTGTCAAACCAGCCTGAGAAAAACGGGCTTCAGGGTATTCCTCCTGACTGATGCTTAAAATGTCAAACAGAACACCTGTTGGCAGCTCTAACATTTACTGTTTAATCAGCAAAGAGCCAAAGGAGAAAAAAAAATAGTCAAAGCAACAGCTGCCACCTCAGAACAACTTAATGTGCTCATCAAAAAGTGTCTTCACAGAATTTTTAAAAACTTTTTAATACGGATGACGGATGACTAGCTGCCTCTTACTCCGTGAGTAACAAAACCCTTGAGAGCGTTATTAAAATTCCTTTCACAGTCCTTATACTTCTCATGTTTTTATACCCATGAGTTGCTCGCTTATAAATAAGAAGGAGAAACAATGCAGTACGAAAAGCTCAGAACTGGAACTATTTCTGCTTCACCTACTTGCCACTGGGCTGCTTGGCTAACAGAGAACCTCTCAGAACTCCAGTGTCTGCATGATGTGGAGAAGGACCAGACCAAGGATTCTCAGCCTCACACCTACTGACATTTGGGGCCAGATCATTCTTTGTTTGGAAGGCACCTCCACCCAGCTGAGAATCACTAGACTAGTTACAGACTCAATGTTTCTCCAGCTCTGGTACCCTACAAAATAAGTTAAATATCTTATTTTCTTAAATGTTATTTCTTAAGCCACTAGTCAACACAACCAGTGTGAGGGTCTGTAGTTTTTTTTAATCTTTCCTTTTTAACAAGTTGAAAGAGTTACCCTCAAAAATGGGATGAAAATACCGTTGGCATATATCTCATTTATATTAGCTTCCCTTATATTTTGCTTTGTCATCCTTTTGTGAATATTTTCGCCAAACAAAAAGATTTTAGAATCTTCTAAAATTAGAATTGGTACAAATGGTCATTGTTTGGCAAAAATATTCACAAAAGGACGACAAAACAAAATATAAGGGAAGCTAATATAAATGAGATATATGCCAACGGTATTTTCATCCCATTTTTGAGGGTAACTCTTTCGACTGGTTAAAAAGGAAAGATAAAAAAAAGGCATTTTAATATGCTTTAGTTCTCACACGCGTATTTTTAGTAAGCAAAGGAGTTCCCATTGTGGCTCAGCGGTAAGGAACCTGACTAATATCCATGAGGAAGAGGATTCAATCCCTGGCCTCGCTCAGTGGGTTAAGGACCCGGCACTGGCCTGAGCTGTGGTGTAGGTCACAGATGCAACTCGATCTGGCATTGCTGTGGCTGTGGCACAGGCTGCCAGCTGTGGCTCTCATTCAACCCTTAGCCTGGGAACTGCCATATGCTGCAGGTGTGGCCCTAAAAAGACAAAAAAATAAGTAACAAGAGTGATTTAAAGCGCCTGACTTTCAGGACAGAAGAAAAACAATCCTTTTTAAGATATTTTTAAGCATATTAGGGGGAAAAAAGTTTACACTATCTTACAAATTCTTGTTTTTACTCCAAATTTATGAAACGTAACTTACAAGCTATAGCTGGTATTCCCTCTGCTCTGAGGTGATAAATGTATATGCTTCAATAAGGGAAAAAAACCTTGGATTCCATATTCCTGAAGATCTGGCATTAGTTTACCAAGTCATTTTTGATTTGTTTTGATTTTTCAGTAAAATTAGTTTCAACTGCCCAGAGGCCAAATCCCATCTCCCAGAATACTGATCATCAATGCAACATGACACGAAACCCAACAGGGTGATTATCATTCAAGTTGCCCTTTCCTGGAGCTCCCGCTATGGAGCAGCAGGGTAAGGACCTCTGCAGCAGCTCGGGGAACTGCAGAGGCACAGGTTTGATCCCCCGGCCCAGAGCAGAAGGTTAAGGATCTGGTGTGGTCCCAGCCATGGCGTAAATGGCAGCTGCAGCTCCAATTCAATCCCTGGCCCAGAAACTGCCATATCCCACTGGGTGCAGCCTCCAAAATTTTTTTTTTAAGTAACCCTTTCTTTACAGTAGAAACACATAATGAAAGGGCACTTGTTCTGTCAAAGATGTTAATTTCACAATTCAGGTAAAAGCAGAAAACTTGTCAAAGTTTTCTGAAAACTTGTCAGCCCCCAAATTTAAAACTTATTAGACTGGAAAAGGGACCTCTTAAGAGAATATTAAGTGCCTAAAATAGCGCATGGTTCTAATGTGACACAACAATTGCTATATTTCTTTTCTCTTTTTCTTTTTCTTCTTTTTTTGCCGTTTAGGGATGCACCAATGGCATATGGAGGTTCCCAGGCCAGGGATCAAATCAGAGATACAGCTGTGGCCACAGAGATACACCACAGCCACAAGAACACAGAATCTGAGCCACATCTGAAACCCACACCACAGCTCACAGCAATGCCAAATCCTAAACCCACTGAGCAGGGCCAGGGATCGAACCCACATCCTCAGGATACTAGTCAGGCTTGTTACCCCTGAGCCACAATGGAAACTTCCAGCAACTGCTCTATTTCTAAAACTTCTAAATGTAAAGGAGAGCAAAGCATAAAACAAACGTGTTGCTCTTTCTAAAAAGAGGTGAAACGGGAGTTTCCTGGTGGCCTAGTGGTTAAGGACCTGGCATTGTCACTGCCATGGCACAGGTTCAGTCCCTGGCCCAGGAACTTCCTGCATGTGAGGGTGAGGCCAAAACTAAGTAAATAATAAAAAATTGAATAAAATCTGAGATACTGAATAATAAGAGGCATTTAATTAAATAAATAAAATCGGAGACATTTAATTAATAAACACATAAGGTAAAAGCTTAAAGAATACCTCAGTGTGTATCCCTGAAGACAACAGCACTTTCACTTTACCAACGAAGACACGGGGACCCAAAGTCAACTCCCCAGGATTGGCAGATTACAGAGGAAAACGCGCCTTCTCCCCAAGCCCGTGCTCATTTTCCTTCCCTCGTTCAGTGTGTTAAAGCACCTGGTTATACAACGTCTACGATGTTGACATAAGACAACGAGCACGAGGTTATATTCGTTTTCCCAGGCTGCCAGCCGCAGCTGCGGTGGACACAAAGCGCTCGAGCAATGGAAAAACCTCAGCTCCCTTGAAAAGGCAGATGCTTGGGCCTGTAGACTAAGACTGCAAGACCTCCGCTGTTCCCTTTCTCACCTAAGCTCCCTCTAGCAAGCGGACCAAGCCCCGCTACATTTATGGCAGGACAGAAGAGCATTACATAAAAACGCGCCCAGAACCAGGCAGACCAAAGTCTCATCTGAATAAAGCACACCCAAGCACTCTCTCCCACAGAGAATGACAACAGTGAGGGCAGATTTTGTGTATGACATGCGGAACCTGTCTCCTGACTTGTGTGAATGAGAGGGCATGTGGCATAAAGTCACAGACACCCTAAAAATCAACTACCATTAACGGCTCCTTCCCACGCCCTGCTTCTCTGAAACTCCCCCAGTCCCAGCTGCTGCCCTGAGCGAGGGATCCCCTTGCCTAAAAGGATTAAAACTGCCATTTGGGGGAGTTCCTGCTGTGGCACAGCAAGTTAAGAACCTGACACAGTGTCTGTGAGGATGCAGGTTCGACCCTTAGCCTCAGTCGGTGTGTTAAGGATCCAGCGTTGCCACGAGGTGGGGCACAGGTTGCAGATGCAGCTTGGATCTATTGCTGTGGTTACGACGCTGGCCGGCAGCTGCAGCTCCGATTCGACAACCCCTAGCCTGGGAACCTCCATATGCTGCAGGTGCAGCTGTAAAAAGATAAAAGAAAAAAAACACAAAAAAAACCATGCCATTTGGTAAGCAATGTGTTGAGGCGGTTTGCTCTGTTTCTAGTTTCCAAGCACTCCTCTGATTTTCTTCCACCAAGGATAAGAAAGGAGAAATGCAGTTCAGTGGTGCTAAACACACTCATCCGCATTATCTGGATTTAGATTCCACCTCCCTTTTTTAATAGCATCCTCCCCAATGATTCAATTCCTTCTTCTCAACACCGAGTAGTATTCAGCTTTACAATATTATGTCAGTAGCCCGCAATCCTTCTTCTCCCTTTGGGGGGCATTTAAAACACTTCTCGACTCCAGACCATTAGTCCCAGGCCAACAGGGACAGTCTCATATCAAAGTGTAGGCTGCCACCTACTGGCTGCTCCCTGCTCACGCAGCTCTCTGCCCTCCCCAAAAAGTGAATCAATCCCCACTCCCCGCAAGGTTTTCTTGCTGTGTCATTCAATGCCATGTATTCAACTTTATTGACATCATCTTTTTAAGTCTTTGAAATACAAATTCCTTAAACAAGGATTTACCGTAGAGCACAAGGAACTATATCCAACATCTTAAAATAAACTATAATGGAAAAGAATTTTTTGGAGTTCCCGTCGTGGCTCAGTGGTTAACAAATCCGACTAGGAACCATGAGGTTGTAGGTTCGATCCCTGGCCTTGCTCAGTGGGTTAAGGATCCAGTGTTGCCATGAGCTGTGGTGTGGGTGGCAGACACAGCTCGGATCCCACGTTGCTGTGGCTGTGGTGCAGGCTGGCAGCTGTAGCTCCAATTAGACCCCTAGCCTGGGAACCTCCACATGCCAAGGGTGTGGCCCTAAGACAACAAAAAAGCAAAAAGAATTTTTTAAAAAGAATATAGGAGTTCCCATCATGGTTAACGAATCTGACTAGGAACAATGAGGTCACGGGTTCGACCCCTGGCCTTGCTCAGTGGGTTAAGGATCTGGCGTTGCCGTGAGCTGTGGTGTAGGTTGCAGATGGGGCTCGGATCCTGCGTTGCTGTGGCTGTGGCGAAGGCCGGCGACCACAGCTCCTGTTAGACCCCTAGCCTGGGAACCTCCATATGCCGTGGATGTGGCCCTAGATAAGGCAAAAAGAAAGAAAGAAAAGAAAATATATATATATATACATATTTATGTGTAACTGAACCACACTGCTGTACACCTAAAACACAATATTGTAAAGCAACTACACTTTGATTAAAAAAATTTTTTAATTAAATACATACAAATTCTTTTAACTTCAAAATACCACAGAGTTCCCACTTTGGCACAATGGATCGGCAGCATCTCTGCGGCAACAGGACGCAGGTTTGATCCCCAGCCCGGCGCAGTGGGGTAAAGAATAGAGCAAAGTCGCAGCTACAGCCCAGATTCAGTCTCTGCCCTAGGAACTTCCATATGCCACAGGTGTGGGCCAAAAAAAAAAAAAAAAAAACACAGAAAGATGGAATCTATTAACAGAGATCAACAGGGCAGAACCCTGAACTGGAGGTAATGGAATTGCAACTAAGGTAGGCACCACAAGGAGATGAGAGATTCCCAAATGTATGAATGACACAACAGACAATACGGTTAACGAAGACTATTTTGGAATCTGTAATACGTGTAACATGAACTAGATCAGAAGGAAGCTGGAAGCAGAACACATTCGGAGAAACCTAGACCAAAGGAGTCTCTGGGTGGCCGTGGAAACAAAAAGCAACCCCTCCATAAGAGAAGCGTTTGGCAAACGCTTTAACCGGCATATTGCGTATTTTCAAGATCTTTAAGTAAAAGTTCTACAGGAATGTTCTTCCTACATAAAGGTACTTACTAACTTACCATACTTGTCCCGCAAGCCAACAGTACATCTAAACACTCCACCGAAGGCCACATCTTCACCGAATATTACTGAAAAACAAAGTTTAAAGAACACATTTCATTAAACGATACCGACAATGAGAAATAAGTAATCTAAATGTTTACATTTTAAAATAGAAGATCGCAAAGGACCGCAGATCTCAGTCAAGGTTTCCGATCACGACAGCAGTGGCCGTGTGGGCTGGAGAATTCCTCGTCGTGGCCCGGTCTGTGCGCTGTCGATGGAGCCCAGCACCCCTGGTTTCTCTCCAGGGGTGACTGCTGCCCCACACACAGCTGGGACAGCCTCAAATGACTCCAGACATTGTTAAATACAAGAGGGACGATGGGTAGGAATGAAAATCGCCCCGGTGAGAATCTGGAATCTCATCTCCTTTTGCCCACGAAGGAAACGAGGCCAGAAGAGGAGTCAGGAAGCAAGAGGCAGAACCGCTCGCCCAAGTCCCTGGTCAGAGGTTTTTTTTTTTCTAACTACACCATACACAAGGAGAGCCAGCAATCCAAAGAGCTGAAGGAAGAGCATTTCATGAGTTCTAGCCCCATGAAAGCACCTCCCCAGCTTTGCCGACATAAGGAAAGAACCCACCCTTCCCTACGCAGCCACAGCAATTCTCCAACAGCATTCAAAATAAAGTCAGGTCTAGCCATCTGCTAGGCCAGCCCTCACTTCCTCCTAAAAATAAAAAAAAAAAGAAAAGGAAACCTGTTTTTCACTTGACCTTAAACCCAGAGATTCTCAAGTGGAAACTCAAGGCATGCTAAATATATGAAGCAACGTCAAGCAAATTCAGAAAACAGGAGTTCCCGTCGTGGCTCAGTAGTAACGAACCTGACCAGCATCCATGACGACACGGGTTCGATCCCTGGCCTTGCTCAGTGGGTTAAGCATTGCCATGAACTGTGGTGTAGGCCAAATCGCAGCTCAGATTTAGCACTGGCATAGGCTGGCAGTTGCAACTGATTCAACTCCTAGCCTGGGAACTTCCATGTGCCGTGAGTGTGGCCCTAAAAAGACAAAAAGAGAAAAAGAAAATTCAGAAAACATACAGCAGGACAACTGTTTTTATATCAATAATCTGCTAAGACAAAGCTGCTTATAAAGTTAATTAAAAATATTAAGGTTACTTCCAAAAAAAAATCTTACAAGTTGGAGTTCCCGTCGTGGCTCAGCAGAAACAAATCTAACTGGTATCCATGAGGACGCAGTTCGATCCCTGGCCTTGCTCAGTGGGTTAAGGATCCAGCGTTGCTGTGGCCGTGGTGTAGGCTGGCAGCTACAGCTCCAATTTGACCCCTAGCCTGAGAATCTCCATATGCTGTCGTGCAGCCCTAAAAAGGAAAAAAAAAAATCTTACAAGTTGAATGACAACATAACCCAAAAAAAAGCACAGACTCAAATCTTCATTTTATAAATAGATAGCTGAACAAAATGGTATTTTCCATTTTTTTCTATATGCTAAAGAAGCCACAAAAAAAAAAATCCATACTGATGTAATTTCAGGACCCCACATACTATGGGAGAAAGATAACCTGATGTCAGAAATACATAAGAACTAACTCATATTAAGTGGATTAAAAAAAATGTGTTAATATCATAATTTGATTATTTAGCCTTAAGCATTTATTCAGGTCTTTTAAAAATCTCAAGTAGAGGAGTTCCTGTTGTGGCTCAGCACACCAGGAACTTGACTATTCTACATGAGGATTAGGGTTCTGATCCCTGGCCTTGCTCAGTGGGTTAAGGGTCCAGCGTGGCCACAGGCTGTGGCCCAAGTTTGATCCCTGGGCAGGTTCGATCCCTGACCCAGGAACTTCCACATGCCGCTGGTGCAGCCAAAAAAAAAAACATTCTCAAGTAAAGCTATCCATTGAGCTCCAAACGTTTCTAGAAAATCTTCAATTCTGAATTAACACAGCTACCACAGTCAAGCACAAAAGAAGTTTACCTGCAGTAGGATCTTTGGCCAATGAGTTATCCAAGGCACTTGTTACTGCCTGGAAGAGGTTCATTTTCTGAGTTTGCCCTGTGAAAATTAAAAAAATAATAATAACATTATTGTAAAATACTTAAAAAAAAAATCCAGTTTCTTAACAGTTGCTTAAAACGATTAAAGTCAAGGCAGAAAGGAAGGAATGGCAGATATTACACAAATTTATTGGATTATTTACAGTGATGCTGGCTCTGTAGAGCATACAAAAGCGATACAAACATCATAAACAGACGCTTACGATGAGGCAAAATTTAAAACATTTAAACACTTTAAAAACCAGTATAAAAAAAGGAAAAAGGACAATAAAGTTGAACAAATGTGTGCAGATAATAAATAAAAGCTATGGAAAGTCAAGAAAAGGGAAGCAGGAGTTCCCTGGTGGCCTGGCGGTTAAGGCCTTGGTGTTGTCACTGCTGTGGCTCAGGTTTGAGTGGGTTCGGTGGGGGAAAAAAAGAAAAGGGAAGCAGCCAGAGTAAGATCAGCCTGGGAAAATGCCCCGGAGGGGTGTTGGGACATAAGCCCTAACAAACGCACATGATCAATGGCAACGTGCCAATAAAAGCAAAGGGTTATGGGCCATAAGACCATGGGGAGGCCAAAACACTTCCGTGCCCAGAACTGGCAGTGTTCAGAAAGCACTGTGATCCCATGTCTAAACACACCGGCCTTGGCCCTTCTTACTATCTTACGGCTCAAACAGAATCTCTGCGAGCCCACCTGTCTCCCTAAATGGGTTGCCGAGAGGGTTAACTGGAACAATGCATGTAAAGCACCTGGAACAGTGCATGATGCAGCGAGCACCGAGTAAGGATGAGCTTTTTATTGTTAGACTCCGGACTTGGTCCGTGCCCTTCATCTTGACCTTGGCATCAGTCTGAATGGTATAAAGCTTTATTGGGGAAAGCTCCAAATGATGGAAATGAGACACATCACATAGTGAGTTTATTGCCTTTTTTTTTTTTTGGCCTCACCCACGACATGCAGAAGTTTTGGGGCCAGGGATCGAACCAGAGCCACAGCTGTGACAACGCCAGATCCATAACCCACTGAAGCACCAGGGAACTCCAGAAACATCACGACTTTAGCGCTTTGGTTTAAGCATCGGCACTGCCCCAGGTTCACAGTCATCTCAGAATATTAGGGTCAAATCCACTCCCAAAGCGCCAGTCAAGAGCCGAAAAGGCTTCTGCCTGAATCTTCACTGATGCACAGGCCCAGGGCTCCCTTAGTGCCAGATCCATGCACCATGGGCGCTCGCCTTAACCCACAGCCATGCTGACAGCAAACCCCTCCCGCACCTGCTGCTTAACGCTGACCACAGTCCCAGCTAACCGTGAACTTCAGCAGCCTATGTATCCCCAAAGCCAAGGTCTAATTCCCAGGGTGGGTCATGCCTTCCACCCTGTGACCATGAGGTGCTGGTCGCCAGTCCTCTCCCTGGAGACCCATTCCTCGAATGGCCTGGTTCCACGGCGGGCTCTGACCTGTGACAACCCCAATCTTCCATCTTCCACTGACACCCCACCTTCTGATCCTCTTTCAGCCCTAGGCTCATAGCTCTCTCAGATCTCTTCAAAACTGCTGAATAGCCAGGCTTCGGGTCTCGGCGACACCCGAGCACATCTGCCCTGCTACCCTCGGAGCCCTGAATAAGGCCTGTTCTGCTCCTACTTCTGATAGGGAGAATAGGAATTTATCCAAGAAATTGTTGTCACATTACTTATGTCAAAGGAGACACATGGAGTTCCCATCGTGGCTCAGTGGTTAACGAATCCGACTAGGAACCATGAGGTTGCAGGTTCGATCCCTGGCCTTGCTCAGTGGGTTAAAGATCCGGCATTGCCGTGAGCTGTGGTGTAGTTCGCAGACACGGCTCGGATCCCGCGTTGCTGTGGCTGTGGCGAAGGCCGGCAGCTACAGCTCCTGTTAGACCCCTAGCCTGAGAACCTCCATATGCCACAGGTGCGGCCCTAGATAAGGCAAAAAGACAAAGGAGACACAATCACGCCACATGTCCAAAACTACTACATAATTCATTTCTCTTCAAGCTAGGCCTAAATCATTTATAGATACTTGCCTTAAATCCTTCTCCATCCTATAAAAACGCTTGAAAGTGTTGCCTGGTACCCAGCATCAAATGATAATGGTTTAGGGTAAACGATTTTACCAACTACCATGACATTCCAACTCTTTCTCCTATTTCATACATTGCCTAAAGTAAGATTTTTATTTGTCATGAGGATTTTTCACAACTAAGAACCTAGGGAGAAGGAAAACTCCTACACTTCTAAGCTGGTATGTATTCCAAGTCTGCTGACCATTTGAAATAACACTGAATGCCCCAAAGACATCTCATCGCATTGCCACTTGGCAAGTTTCCTGTAGGAAGAAAACAAATACTCTTAATAATAAAAATCATACAAAATGAATCTGGAAAGTATTGTTTGATAACCGCAAAGGATTTGCTCGCCTTGTATGAAAATAATTTACAAGTAAGGACGCTCCTGAATACCTTTTTTTTTTCCTAATTAGAATCAGAATTTTGGGATTTGGGATTAACTGCTATTCTACTAGATGCTTCTGAAAGCCTAAATGATAACTTTTGGTAGGGCAATATCGACTTTTGATTGCTAACCTCATTTTAATATGAATTTTCCCTCACGGTAAGAGCAGCACACCTGTGCCACCTCCAGGAGTTCCCAACGTGGCTCAGTGGTTAACAAATCCGACTAGGAACCATGAGGTTGCGGGTTTGATCCCTGGCCTTGCTCAGTGGGTTAAGGATCCGGCGTTGCCGTGAGCTGTGGTGTAGGTTGCAGACACGGCTCAGATCCCGCATTGCTGTGGCTGTGGCGAAGGCCGGCAGCTGCAGCTCCAATTAGACCCCCTAGCCTGGGAACCTCCATATGCCACAGGTGCGGCCCTAAAAAGCAAAAAAAAAAAAAAAAGAAAGAAAGAAAAAAGAAAAAACCTATACCACCTCCAACCAAAGCTGTACCACTGTTAAGACTTGAAAGAAGAAAAAAAGAAAAAAGTCAGAACACCACTACATTCAACACACAGCTACCAAATCATACAATTACTAGTTTCACAACCGGCTGCAAAGTTGCAAAACTGGACCGATGACTCTTCTTTCCCAAGACACAGTGGTAAAACAAACATATAAACGCTCCCAGCGGTACAATTTTCTGAGGCAAGGACATGAGCTAAAGGGGACCCTTGCATGAAATGGGGCTTTATGGTTGGAACTGAGCTGCCTTCTCAAAACTGCCCTAAGTAGAACATTGTCAAAAAAAAACACGTCATCCTTTTGCCGCAAAGATTAAGTCGCATGTTGGCGGGATGCAACAGAACAGCAGCTCCAAGAAGGCAGGGCTTCTTAGCTGCCTTTGATCAGAGCTACCTGCGTGACCCTTCCAACAGCATCTGATTTAAGAGGTGCTCGATAAACAGTTGCGTGAATAGTGGAACAAATCTGTGAGGCTGTTTCTTAAAAATTAAAAAATAAGCGAAACTGGAGTTCCCTTCGTGGCTCAGTGGTTAACAAATCCGACTAGGAACCTTGAGGTTGCGGGTTCGATCCCTGGCCTCGCTCAGTGGGTTAAGGATCCGGCGTTGCCGTGAGCTGTGGTGTAGGTTGCAGATGCGGCTCGGATCTCGCGTTGCTGTGGCTGTGGTGAAGGCTGGTGGCTACAGCTCCTGTTAGACCCCTAGCCTGGGAACCTCCATATGCCACGGGTGCGGCTCTACATAAAGGCAAAAAGACAAAAAAAAAAAGCCAAACTGTTCATCAACCACTTAAAAAGTAAAGGAATAGGGTAAGAAAAGGAAAATCCACCAATGTCACAAAGGTCACAATTTAAAGACCAACTGCACCCATGTGCCTGTCTCCTTAGAAAACCCAAGAAATCGGAGATCCCATTGTGGCTCAGCGGAAACAAGTCTGACTAGTATCCAAGGGGATTTGGGTTGGATCCCTGGCCTCGCTCAGTGGGTTAAGGATCCAGTGTTGCCATGAGCTGTGGTGCAGGTCGCAGACAAGGCTCAGATCCCACATTGCTGTGGCTGTGGTGTAGGCTGGCAGCTGTAGCTCCAATTCGACCCCTAGCCTGGAAACCTCCATATACTGTGGGTGAAGCCCTAAAAAGCAAAAAAAAAGAAAGAAAGAAAAAGAAAAGAAAATCCAAGAAGTCAACTAAAGTTTTTACTTTAAAATCAGTAAGGTAGCAGAGTACAATATTTTACTATTTACTATTTTACTAATTTATTTTATATTACAATATAATACATAAATTAATAGCTTTCATATATTCACATCACATTTAGGTAGAAAATGTAATGGAAAAAGAAAGTCCCATTGACAATGGCAACAAAAAATGATAAAATAGGAGTTCCCTGGTAACTTCGTGGGTTAAGGATCCAGTGTTGTCACGGCTGTGGCTCTGGCTGCTGCTGGGCTCTGGTGACTGCTGTGGCATGGGTTCAATCCCTGGCCCAGGAACTTCCACATGCTGTCAAAAAAAAAAAAAAAAAACAAAGAGATTAAATATAACTAATAATAAATGTAACAAGATGCAAACCTAGATGAAAAAATTTTAAGAAAACATAGATGGACACAAAATGAGATGAGCACATAGAAAGATATCCACTCTCAAATAGAAACTTCATTATTAAAGATGTCAGTTTTCCCTAAGGGATAAATTTAATCTGATCTCAATAAAAATTCCTAACACATTTTTAAAAAAGACAAACTGCAGGCGGAAGGGAGTGGGGGAGAGGTGACACTGCCATACCAGCCTGATGGAGCAGTACTCGGTTATTCTGAGTAACTATTGCACCTGCAGCCTGGCGAAGCACTGAAGGGACAGAGGGGCAGAGCAAGGGCACCTGAGACTATGGCCAAGCAGGTGCCCGAGGCACAGTCTCCAGAAATAAACGAGGGCAGAGCACCACAGGTCAACAATGAGTGTACTGGCAGTCAGACACCAAACAAACACAAATGCAACAGCCGTGACAAGGAAAACTAGGGTCAACTTCAGAGAACGAAGCTTCCACCCCCACATCCAGCACTGGCCCCGCTCTGAGCTGCCGAGCCCCTGGTGTAGACCTGAGTATCACAGCCCTTCTTCCCTCGCCGTGTCCCTCTTAGAGACTTCAGCATTTAGCACAGCGCCGGACACAAACACGACAAGCAGTGCCCGCCTGCTGAAGCAAGAGGAACGCATGGTTTCCATGGCATCACCTGGCACCAAGCACATTGTAAAATGAGAGGATCCTAAGAAAGTGCCCGTTTTCCCCCAGCCAAACCTCTTCCACCTCTCAAGGTACCCTATTCCCCTGGAATATTTCGCTGTGAGCCAGGCGTGTACCGAAATCCCGTTCTAACCCCTATTAACGGGTGTCCCAACCTCTACCCCATGAAGTTGCAGAGATAAGCCAAATATGGCAGACAGAATACTGTACCCTGAAATGTACATAAAGGATCTATAAATACACATGTCTTTTTTTTACGGCCACACCTGCAGCCCAGGCAAGTTCCTGGGCCAGGGATTGAATCCAAGCTGCAGCTGTAACCTACGCCGCAGCTGCAGCAGCACTGGATGCTCCAACCCACTGCACGCCGGGCCAGGGATCGAACCCGAGCCTCCGCAGAGACCCAAGCCCCTGCAGTCTGATTCACAACGCACTGTGCCAGAGCGGGAACTCCAACACAAATATCTTCTTAAGGTGCCAGTGTTAAGGCACCCGAAGGAAGAGCTGAAGTGCTGGGGGATGGGGTCACGGCAACATCCACCGTGCTATGACCCCCAGAATACGAGAGCCTTGCCTTTGCCGGGCCCCCCTCTACGCGGTCTCTGAATGATCTTTACATCCATCTACGTGCCGCTGAGTCACAAATGGGTCTCTCCAACCCAGACCTCTCCTCTGAGCGCTTGGCTTTTTTATCCAACAGTCATCAGGTCTCCACTTGGGTGTTGGCTTTTCTAACTCAACAGGCACAAATCTGAACCCTAGGTGTCTGCTCCCCAAACCAGTCTTTCCCATTTTAGCAAACAGCGCTCCGCGGCACCCAGGTGCCCAAGCCAGAAACCAAGGAAGAGTCCACCAACGCCTTCCCTTGGTTCCTTCTTCGTACCCAGTCCAAATCTGACTTCCAAATAAACGACTACCAAACTTGAGTTTAAAGTCTAGCACTAACCATGTCCTGTTTCCAGAACCCACCATCCTTTCCCTGTTCCAAGAAACCACCTCCTAAGGGCCTGTCTTAGCTCCAGCTACTGTAACAAAACACTGCTTGGGCGGTTTACACAACAGAAATGTATTTCTCACCATTCAGGAAGTGGGAAGTTCAAGATCAAGGTGAGTTCCTGGTGAGGACCCTCTCCCTGGTCTGTAGAAGGCCATCTCCTTGCTGTGTCCTCACGTGATGGAGAGAAAGACAACCTCTCCTCTGTGTTTTGGGTTTTGGGGGGGGATGGAGGAGAGTCTGTTTTTTGTTTTTTGTTCTTTTGGCCATGCTCCTGGCATGCAGAAAAGTTCCTGGCCAGGGATCGAATCCGTATCACAGCAGAGACCTGAGCCACAGCAGTGACAACCCGAGGTCCTTAACCTGCTGCGCCACCAGGTAACTCCTCCCATGTCTCTTTTTATAAGGGCTCAAATCCTATGCATGAAGCCTTCGCCCTCATGACCCAAGTACCACCCCATGGTGCCACCTACCAAAACCATCACACCAGTTACGCCGTCAACCTATGACTCTGGAGCGTGCACGAACATTCAAGCCTCCTCCCTCATACTTTGACCGCTCCAAATCATTCATTAGAGAGCTGCTATAACGAGTCTTCGAAGGCGAAGCAGTGCTACTTTATATTACGCCTCTGCTCAGAATCCTTCAAAGGCCTCCCTCCAACTGTCCGCAGCATAACAACCCCCTCCTCACCACCCCATCAGGCCCTGCCCACCTCGAGAGTCCCCACACCACTGCCCCCAAAGCTCACTCAGTCTTCTGTCCCTTCCCCCAAACCAAGCTCCCTCCCGGCTCAGCTCCTTTGTGTGTGTGGACCCCTCCACCTGTTACCCCACCCACGCCTCCTCAGAGGCCCCCTTTCTGCCCCCCACCCCGCCCCCAGTGCCGGCTCACTCTTACCTCTTCCCGAGGGACTTGCCCAGGCCCTGCTACTCTCTTCCCAGCTCCTGAATATTCCTTCCAGGTCCTTTACCACCACTGGATGGGAGTAGGCATCGGCTTGCTATTTTTTTATTTTTGGTCCACCTCCCCCACAGGACTTGAAATTCCCCCAGGACAAGGCCACCGTCACAGCCCTAGGCACCGAGCACAAAGTCTGGCCTCCGGGAGAAAAATTCCAATCAACGCGCGAACAGACACACATATACACGACGCCTGAATCGGGTGCGGCCCGGATGTATGGGCCTTGGGGAGCAAAAGCACGTGAACTAAGGGAGCAGACACGCAGGCACGAGGCAGGCCTGGCCTGGCATCTCTTCTGCCATTTATCCCTGTGTGACCTTGGGCAGAAGGTTTCTTGACCTTCAGCTTCCTCCTGGCAGAGCTCTTTTGAGCATTCAGTGAGATAATTACTAGCAAATGCCTCATACGTCCGGAGTATCTCCTACGTAGCTCCGCTCTCCCCAGGTTAGGGAGGCCTTTTGGTGCGACAGTAACCACGCCGACATCGCACCGACTGCCCCCAGCATCCCTGAGGCAGTGCAGCTGAAGACCAGTAAACAGGGCCAAGGTCACAAGGGCAAGCTCTAAAGTGGGGCTCGCCTTTCAGGCACGTCCGATGCCAAGAACCCCAGCTCTTGGCATCTTGGCAGAACTGCCTGGAGAAGGGCACGGTCTCCCGCGACGATGGCAAGAATGGGACGAGCAATCAAGTTCTCCGAGTCGAGTTCTCAGATGACAACAGGGAAGCTATCCGAAGGTGGGTAAATGACAGCGAAGGAGGACGGGAGCGGCTGCTCAACTGAGGTGCCAGAGAACGGAAGCCTTCGGAGAGAGCCGGGTTTGGGGCAGGGTGAGGAGGAGGCAAAGTGCCGTGGAGCGTGGGTGAAGGCAAAAGCGCTCAGGTGCATGGACTCCGGGAGCAGCCTGAGCCAGACCCCTTCAATGTCACCTTGGGGAAGTTTCAGGGTCCCAAAGCAGAAGTTTGGAGTTCCCGCTGTGGCGGGTTAAGGATAAGCATCCAGCGCCGCTGTGGCTCCGGTGGTGGCGGTAGATCACAGCTGCAGCTCGGATTCGATCCCTGGCCCAGGAACCTCCATAAGGCATGGGTGCGGCCAATAAAATTAAAAAAAAAACCACAAACAACAAAAAAGAGGAAGCCTGGCTCAAGTGGTGTGTGTGACCTGGGAAAGTTTGTATTAAAGTCCCAAAAGTAGAAGGTCAACCTCCCTTTGTGTCTAATTGCTTCATCTGTAAAATAACAGGATCAAGTACACTGATATGTGTAAGGCACCCAGAAAAGGCAGGAGACATGTCCGACACACAGGGAGTACCGATCAAAGTGTCTGCCGTCATTATCTTCCTTCTCTGGGCCCCCAGGAAAGGCTTGGATGAGCAAGGAAAAAGCCCGAACAGGAAACACAGAGACGGTGAAAAGAGAAAGGACACACAAGGGGGGCAGCTGTGAGTAAGATGAGGAAAAGAGAGGAGTTCCTGCTGTGGCACAGGGGGCTAAGAATCCGACTGCAGCGGCTCAGGTCGCTGCAGAGATGTGGGTTCTATCGCCAGCCCCAGTGCAGGGGGTTAAAGGATCCGGCATTGTCACAGCTGTGGCGTAGGTCCCAGCTGCAGCTGGGAGTCAATCCCTGGCCCAGGAACTTCTACTTTTTAAGGGTGTGGGTGTCACCATTAAAAAAAAAAGGGGGGGGGGAAGAGAAAGAAGTAGATGAGGAAAAGAGATGCGAGAGAGAATGATCTCAAGAGTTCCTAGCTTTGGAGTTCCCTTCATGGCGCAGTGGTTAACGAATCCGACTAGGAACCATGAGGTTGCGGGTTCGATCCCCGGCCTCGCTCAGTGGGTTAAGGATCCGGCGTTGCCGTGAGCTGTGGTGTAGGTTGCAGGCGCGGCTCGGATCCCGCGTTGCTGTGGCTGTGGTGTAAGCCAGCAGCTACAGCTCCTGTTAGACCCCTATCCCGGGAACCTCCATATGCCGCGGGTGCGGCTCTAGATAAAGGCAAAAAAAAAAAAAAAAAAAAAAGAGTTCCCAACTTTGACATGGTTGTTTTGCTGCCTACCTCATGGTGCTACATTCCACTTCCAATGCTGAAGACTGAATGTGTCCCCCCAGATTCAGAAATTTTACTCCCAGCGTGACAGTACTTGGAGGTGGGGTCCTTGGGAGGTATGTCCTGAGGGTGGTGCCCTCGTGACTGGGATTTAATGCTCTTTTTTTTTTTTTTTAACATTTTTAGGGCCACATCTGCGACATATGGAAGTTCCCAGGCAAGTGGTTGAATCAGAGCTGCAGCTGCAAGTCGACACCTGAGCCACAGCAACTCGGGATCCGGGCCATGTCTTCAACCTACACCACAGCTCATGGCAACACCAGATCCTTAACCCAGAGATCGAGGCCAGGGATCAAACCTGCATCCTTATGGATACTAGTCGGATTCCTTTCCACTACACCACACAGGAACTCCAGGATTAAATGTCCTTCCAAAAGAGACCCCAGGAAGCTCTCGCACCCCTTCCATTATAAAAAGACACAGTGAGAAGATGAACATCTAAAAACCAAGAAGCAGACGCTCACCAGACTCTGAATCTGAATCATCTCTGACTCTGGGCTTCCCAGCTTCCAGAACTGTAAGAAATAAATGTCTGTTGTGTCTAAGCCATGCAGTCTACAGACATTTTTGTTATAGCCACCTTGCTGGACTAAGACATCTCAACACATCCAAAATTTAACTCCTCCCCTCTCTGAAAATGTGCTCCTCCTCCGGCAGCCCTCATCTGTGTGGGCGTGACCATGCCTCCACCAGCCTGTCAGCCTCCAAGGCTGAAACTGTCAAAGGCACCTTTGAGACACCTTCCTTTGAGCCCCCACGCGCAAAACAGGGCCAAAGCTGGTCAACCCGTCCCAAACATACAACCACCTCCTCTGACACTTTCCGAATGCAAGCCAGGATACACTGTCACATGGAAAGTTACAAGAAGCCCTCTGACTGATCTCTGCTCCTCACTCCCCCTTCACTAATCCTTTCTATAAATTTGCCCAATAATAGAACACGAGTACATCTCAAGTCCCTTTCTTACCTAAAAACAGTCAAAGGCGCTCCAGAGCCCATGGAATTTGAATGTGGACCTAATGCACCAGCACAGTGAAAGGCACATTGGAGATCTTCAACCTTTTTTCCTCCCCATCCTGTATTCTGGCTTTCCAGGCCTCCATTTACTTTTCCGAGCGTATGTCCAGCTCCCCCTCGTTCTCCTCCAAATAAACTCACTGCTTCCTGCTCCTCATATATATTCCACGCTTTCTAATCTCGCTTTGATGACAGTGTTCCCGACCCTGAAAATTCTAATACCAGAAAGAAGAGGCTCACCCCACAACACAAGCCCTCTTCCTTTTATGCTTCATCTTTGAGAGCTGCTCACGGTCCCTGACTCAGGATGTCCCAGCCACAGTGGCCTTCTCAGTTCCTAGAGCACAAGGTCACCCCGCCTTAGGGCCTTCGCCCTTGCTTGTGCTTGTTTCTTCCCGGACAACAAACATCCACTTTGGTCTCTGAACAAGTGATTCCTCTGCCATTTCTCACAGCGCAGCTTACGCCTCACCTCCTCGGTATCAACAGGGACCCACCACTCTATTTAAGGAGTCCCTTCCATGAGCCAAAATAACCATGATGAAAAGAATAAAAATGACTTGTAGCACATATGTAAGGCAGAGAGATAATATGTAAAGGCAGAGAGAGAATAAACATCTGCAGTACCATGGTTAATGCACAAAATGCAAGTCCAAGAGGAGTGTCAGAGGCTTTGTGGTTAGACAAATCCAAATTCTTGTCCTGCTGCTTATCGCAGGTGGGCAGGCCACTCTAAGCCTCAACTTTCCCATCTGTAAAATGGGCGTAATACTGTTCAGCTCACAGGGTTACTGTGAGGATTAGAGACTGCCGTCTACCACCACACCTGGGAGAGGGCAGCTGCTCAAGACTGGTAGATAACATTAGCGCTGACAGAAAAAATTACCACAGGTACAACTTTTAAAATACACACACGGAGTTCCCCTGCGGTGCAGCAGGTTAAAGAACCAGTGTTGCAGAGTTCCCATCATGGCGCAGCGGAAAGGAATCCGACTAGGAGCCATGAGGTTGCAGGTTCGATCCCTGACCTCGCTCAGTGGCTTAGGGATCCGAACCGTAGTGTGGGTTGCAGACGTGGCTCAGATCTGGCGTTGCTGTGGCTGTGGCTCTGGTGTAGGCCGTTTTAGCTCCGATTAGACCCCTGGCCCGGGAACCTCCAAAAAGACCAAAAAATAAATAAATAAATAAGAACCAGAGCCGTCACTGCAGCAGCTCAGGTTGCTGCTATGGCACAGGTTTGATCCCTGGCCTAGGAACTTCTGCATGCCATGGGCGCAGCCAAATAAACCGAATAGAATGAATAGACTAAAATAGAATAGAATAGAAACAAGGGACATTCAATTCATAATAGAGAAAATAAATCTAGCACAATAGATTGAAAATATTCCTCAATAACAATGAGACAAATGCATATTAAAGTTCAGTTAGCACAAAAATACTCGAGTGTCTGTGTGTGTGTACACATATAATTCCTTTTTTTTTTTTTTTTTTGCTTTTTAGGGCTACACTCGCGGCATATGGAGGTTCCCAAGCTATGGGTCAAATCGAAGCTACAGCTGCCGGCCTATGCCACAGCCACAGCCACAGCAACACAGGATCCTAGCCACGTCTGCAACCTACGCCACAGCTCACGGCAATGCCGGATCCTTAACCCACTGAGCAAGGCCAGGGATCGAATCTGCAACCTCATGGTTCCTAGTTGGATTCATTTCCACTGCGCCATGACGGCGCTCCCTACACAAATAATTCTGATACCAATTCCAAAATGTGTGGTTTGTATGGGAAAAGAATCTGAAAAAGAATGGATATATGTATAACTGAGTCACTTTGCTGTACGTCTGAAACACAACATTGTAAATCAACTATACTCCAATATAAAGTAAAAATTAAATTTTTTAAACAAGTGTGTGGTGGAGGGTTGTTTTTCTTTTTACCGCCGCACCTGCAGCATATGGAAGTTCCCAGGCTAGGGCTCGAATTGGAGCTGCAAGTCTCCAGCCTACACCACAGTCACAACCACACCAGATCTGAGTTGTGTAGGCAACCTACACCACAGCACTCGGCAGCACTGGGTCCTTAACCCACTGAGCGAGGCCAGGGATCAAACCCGTATCCTCATGGCGGCTAGTCAGGTTCATTTCTGCTGAGCCATATGGGAAACTCCTCTAACGTGACTTTATTATTTTTATAATAAGAACAAACCTTTTATTAACATTTTACTCAAACTTTAGTACTGTCATAATTATGGAAGGAGGTTAAGAGACCTATGCTCTCAATTACTGGGCGAAAGTTTCTTTGCTTTGAAGACAGAATTCAAGGTTTCTCTTACCTGTGAGAAAAAAAAAAAAAAAACTGCTGTTCACCTTTATGATGTCTATTTCACAAAAGGGGACACCTCTTAGTAAATTATTTCCACACGCAGTTTGGCACGCTGTTTAGAATGGAAGCTGTGGAATCTGCCTGTAGATTCCAAAGCTGAAGCTCTCACTAACTTGCCAGGACAAACTACCTCATGACCTCAGTTAATCTAACTGAAAAAATGGGAACAGAAACACCACCCACCTCTGAAGGTTGCCCTAAGCATCAAATGAGATGATGACTATAAATTTCTCAGCCCGGTGCCTGCCTGCGGTAAGCGCTCAATAAGTGGTCACTCTGACACCTCCCAAACCATCAGCTCTAGAGTTTGAGAAGTTAGTAGCTGAGGAAAAGAAAAGGAAAGAATAGAATAGAAAAGAATAGAATAGAATAAAACGCCGTTTGCGTGTGGTTTTCAATATTCTGATGAGAGGCACTGGATCTTTTGGAGAGCACGTAAAACTTGCAGAAGAAACCGTAAAAGTCATGCAACTGCCCTCCGGCGAAGTGCGAGCTGTGCTTGCTGCGGGTCTTTCCCGCGGCTGGAAGCACGGGATGCCGTCCTCCACCCGCCACCTACACCGCTTACCGCTCCTTGGCTGAGGTGCACCCTTGCCCAGCAGCGGCTCAGTACCAAATTCGGAGAGGAAGCCTAGATTTTTCACTTCTCTGGCAAAAACCTGTTTTGTGACTTTGGGAAATCAATTCAGTTATTTTAGTCCCTCAGTTTTCTCTTACCTGCTAAAACAAAGGGGTGGGGGCTTTTTATTTTCTTTTTTCTTTTCTTTTAACATACCAATGCCTATAGTTAGCGGCCCGGCCCTGAGCAAGCTGGGACAACTCCTAAGGCAAAGATTGGGAAGGCAAGGATAGAATGGGAAAAGGGAGGCGTTCTTGGCACCACGCCTCCACCCTCAGGCCCTTGCAGACTCGGTGGAACCTCTCACCCATCTCGGGGGCGCCGCAGTCACAAAAACGGAGCAAGGAGGAAATCGGGGTCAGACCCTACGGTAGAAGGAGGCTCTCAAGAGGAGGGCAGGGACTGTGCCGTGGTGCAAGGACCCCGCCCAGGACAGGCAGGACCGCTCTCGCTAGGACCGCCTGCTGGCCTGGGAGTCTGCGCTGCAGCGGGAACCGGCAGGGCAGCCCCTACAGCTCACCGTACTCCAGGGTCTCCGGGTCGGGCTGGAAAGTGAAGTGAGACACTTGCCGCTTCTGGGCCGCATCCCCGTCGGCCGAGGCGGGCTGTAGGAAGCCCCGCGGCAGCCCCGCGCCACGCAGCGGACGCCAGTGTCCCTCGGCCCGGACCGCCCGGAGCCGCAGCAGCCGACCCGCAGCAGCCGCCACCGACGCCGCCATCCCCACTTCGCCGCCGAGGTTTGCAGGCTACTCGACCACCCGTTGCCGGCAGGGAGGGCGGAGCACCGAGACGGCTCCCACATTGGGTGGGTCGAAGGGACGGTCCCGGGAAGCGAACCAATCAGAGTTCGGAATTCGGGGGGTGGGGAAGACGACCAGAAGACCCGGCGGCGTTCGCCCCTTGTGCGCATGCGGAAAGGGGGCCGGAGCGGGAGCGAGCGGGCAGGTGAGCTCCAATGAAATTGTTCCTGGGGGTGGAGTCTTCCCGAGGCCCGCTGCGTGGGGCTGGGCCCCCCAGATCTGGTCTGCAAAGTTCCATGCTATGCCTGGATTTGTTCTTTTCCCGTGTCATCTGCTTTATGCGTTCCGATAGCTTTTTCAATTTAAGATTTATATTTCCTTTTGAAATGCAACCCTTTTAAATACTCTCCTATTCTTTACCTCTGTTATCCGCTAAGTGAAGGAAGGAAATTGGTTGGCCTTGGTTATTTTGAGTTTCAGACGGCTGTGACAGTCGCTGCGCTCTTTGTTCAGACCCTCCCCAAGTGCTTAATGGGTATGTATAGATTTTTCCTGCTTCTGTGTTTCTGGATTTAAGTGAGATTGAAAGAGGTAAACGTAAGAGTTCACCCCGCAAATCCACCTCATAGGATGAACGAATTCCGGTGCGTTTTTGCCCGTGTGCAGCGAAAATGACCTGATGAGCTTAGACACCTGGAGAAATTGAGAATTCATTCATTTACACTTAAAATAATCAACTCTGTACATTTTGCTTTTAAAAATCCAAATGTTTAAAAGGATACCGCCTCTGTTCGTGAATTTACACATTATAGTAAAATATGATTAGAGACAAGGGTGAAAGCGTTTCCATCAGATGAGAGAGGGAAGGTAGGAAAGGATAGGCCCAAAACAGAATCTGAAGAAGAAAGAGGGGGAAAGAATGAAGGGGAGGGAGCAGGAGGACGAACCCCCCCCCCTCCCTTATGCTCTTCCTGGCCGTTTAGCCCCATCCTTGGTTTTACAAAGAGGCAGAGAAAAAGTGAGATGAAATGGGGTGAGAGGAGAGGCAGAGATGCACCAGCTGCCTGTTTTCTGATTGGGATTGAGAGACAGGAATTCAAAACTGCCCAAAGGAGGGAGTTCCCTCATGGCTTAGTGGGTTAAGGACTCAGCAGTTGTCACTGCTGTGGCTCTGGTTATTGCTGTGGCAAGCTTGGATCCCTGGACCAGGAACTTTTGCATGCTGCAGATTCCGCCAGAATTTTGCCCAAAGGAGAAACGAAAGTATGTCTTCATTGTTCCTACTCCACATCATGCCCCCAAATTCAACATTTTGGGGATTTTTAATCTTGCCTTTTGTTATGTTCGCCTCCTCTGTTTCGTGGTGTGTGTGTGTGTGTGTGTGTGTTTTATTTTTATGTGGGTGAAGGGTATTTTTTATTTTACTGAATAAAGGAGAGGAGTAGCTAAATTATATTTACAAAGTCGTTTTAATTTTTAAGCAAAAAGAGGGCAAAGAGCAAAGATAAAAACCAATCAAAATGCATTTTCTCAGTTTCCTGATAGTCTGGGGAGCTAGTACGCTGAGATGATTTAGGCCTGGGGGGAAAGAGAAAAATAATAAAGGGACTGGTGAGAACGTATTGAACCTCTGCTATAAACACCAACTGAAGATAAACCACCATTGAAACAAATATGTTCAAGATAGAGTATTGCTTCAAGGTTGTCCAAGTTGGTAGAGAAAGGAGAGAGATTACCTAACAAGTGCAATCCAGTGAAATAGGGGTCCTAGATCAATGCAAATAAAATGAAACACACAGGGAAGGATGAATTATGAGACTGGGATTAACATATACACACTACAATATATTAAATAGATAAGTAACAAAGACCTACTGTATAGCACAGGAAAATCTACTCAATACTGTTTAATAACCTATTTGGGAAGATAATCTGAAAAAGAATAGATATATGTAGATAGATAGATAGATAGATAGATAGATAGATAGATAGATAGATAAAACTGATTCACTGTGCTGTATGCCTGAAACTAACACATTATGTCAAGTATACACCTATAAAATTCTTTTTAAAAAATGAAACACACAAAGAGCAGTAAGCTCTGCTTTTGTTAAATCAAGAATGTTTCCAGGAGTTCCCATTGTGGCTCAGCAGATTAAGAACCTGACACAGTGTCCATGAGGATGCAGGCTTGATCCCTGGCCTTGCTCATTGGGTTAAGGATCCAGCATTGCCACAAGTTGCAGTGTAGGTCACAGAGGTTGCTAGGATCCAGTGTGGCTCTGGCTGTGGCATAGGCCAGCAGCTACAGCTCCAATTCGACTCCTAGACCAGGAACTTCCATGCCGCAGGTGCAGCCATAAAAAGAAGGAAAAAGAAGAAGAATGCTTCTACAAGTAACACAGAGCTACATCTGAAAGATGAATAGAAATTACCGGGCAAATGAGGGAGGAGAGGATAGTCCAGACAAAAATTAAAACATGTACAAAGACTCACAGGCAAGAAAAATGGTACATTCCAGAAAGAGAAAAGAGCTTTCTGCTGCCAGACTCAGGGTGTAGGGAAAGATACAGAAATTGACAGAAATAGGAAAGGAAGATTAGAGGGAGATTTTGAAGGGCTTCATATGCTGGTCTAAGAAGTTTATACTTCCAACTCTGTGCAGCGAGGAACAGCAAAGAGAGTACCTCACAGAGCTGTTTGCCCAGCAAATCACTTCGGGAAATTTTTCCTACCCCCAGCACACCATCTCCCTGGTAACCATGGCAATGTCTATATTGTTAAAGTGGGACCCACCTGGGCCATGTTTCATCGATAGTAAGTTGAGAGACTGACTGTCATTTTCTGGGAACTTTGGAAGTACAACTGAGACAGAAGGATAGGCTTTCAATGCCACTAAGAGATGCAGACACTGAGAGTTTTCAATAATCTCGTGGACTGAAAAGGCAGAGTGTGACTGCATCTGAGTTCTTACCTGTTCCTGAAGCCCAAACGCTTTCTGGTTCTGAGGTTCTGTGAGATGCCATGATATTCTTAAAAGCGATTCTCCTCTTTGATTGAGCTACTTCCAGTTGCATTTCTGATGCTTTAACCTCCCTGGATATACAGAACCATGACTATGGAGCCGAAATGCAAAGTTTCTGGTCACTCTTCAAAATGACTCTTGACTTACTTTCCTCACTGTCTTTACAACTTTACCTGATTGAACGCAAGCATGCTTTGGTCATATATAGCAACATAATATCTTGTAGTGGTATATAATTAAAGACTAAATACCACTGACTCTCACATTAAAAGGATGAAATTAATTTAATGGTATATAAATTATATCTCAGTAAAACTATTTGTTTAAAGATCAGGAGTTCCCATGATGGCTCAGCAGCTTAAAGACCCAACATTGTCTCCATGAGGATGTGGGTTAAGGATCTGGCGTTGCTTTAAGCTATGCCTCAGGTCGCCTGTTGCCACAGCTGCGGCTCGGATTCCATCCCTTGCAGGGAAATTTCCATATGCCACAGATGTGGCCAAAAAAGAAAAATCAAGTTATAGAAAAATAAAGAAGTTATGTTTGTATACCAAAAATATATGGATTAAGAGATTCCTTCTCCTACAGCATATGTGTGATAACATGTATGTTCACAGGCTGTTTGGAATTAGTTTCGGGGGTGGAGGGGCTAGAGATACTTAGGTGGAAGAGCTCCATGTTTTTTCTGGCTTTGCTGATTACCCAACAGGATCATTCTGAAAAGAAAATCCAACATATAGTCAAAGCCAATGTATTCATTTCCTACAGCTTCTGTAACAAAGTAGCAGGAACTGGATACAGAGATTTTTTTTTTTTTTTTGACTCAGGTTTCTGAGGCTAGAAGTCCAAGATAAAAATGTTGGCAGAGTCACCTTCCCTCTGAAACTTGTCCTGCCTTGCCTCTTCCTAGCTTCTGGCACTTTGCTGACAGTCTTTGGTACCCTTTGGTTTGCAGCTGTGTAAACCCCATCTCTGCCTTCGTGGTCACGTGAGCTTCTTACCCATCTTCCTTTCTTATCTCCACATGGCCACCTTCTCGTAAGGATATTCGTTTACTTGGATCAGGAGCACACTCTAGTATAACTGCATACTAATGGAACTAATTTCACTATAAAAGTGATTCCTGTGGAATCTTCAAATTAGGCTGAAACATTGTCACTGGAAGACTATTATGCTTCCCAATTTCTGCGAATAAAACTGAATCCTCCTAAATCTTCTCTTTAAAAAAAAAAACAGAGTAAAAGGGAAAGTAAGTTTAAAAACACATAATATATAGCAACAGAATAATTAGGACACACAAAAGTCTACAAACTCCAAATTTATGTGTAAGTGGAAGTTTCCGTTGTGGCTCAGTGGTAACGACCCTGACCTTACACTTATGTGTAAATGAAAAACAGACTTGGCATTAGTGTCACAGAGGTGGAAGGAATTTAGAAAAACTTTGTTTAGCTTAAGAAGAGATTGCTATTAAGGAAATTCAATTCATACTTTAAAACATTTCAATAGAAAATGCTCAAATGGCTTCAATGGCTTCACTGGTGAATTCCACTAAACATTTCTAAAAAGAAATGTTACCAATTTTATTTTAAAAATTCCAAGATATGGAAGATAAGTTAAGATTTTTCAACATATTCTGTGATGAGAGCATTACCCTGATATTAAAACATGTAGACATTATGAGAAGGAAAACTACAAATATTCTTCATGACTATAAATGCAAAAATACTCAACAGAATTCTAGAAAATATAATAAAGCAATGTATAAAAATCATGACCACATGTAGTTAAACATGGGAATGCAAGGTTGGTTTATTATTTGAAAACTGAACAATATAATTCATCATTTCAACAGACTTAAAAATAAACACACAAAAAAAGTGATCATTTCAATAAAAACAAAAATGCACAGATAATCGAAAGGCAAAAATTGTCAGACTGGATTAAAAAACAATAAGCTACAACTAAATGCTATCTAGGGGGACACACTTTAGAATCAAAGATATGAAAGTAAAAGGATGGAAAAGGCTATAGTTGCAAACAGCAACTATAAGAAAGGTAAAGTGGCTACTACTATCAAGCAAAACAGACTTCAAAATAAAACAAGGAGTTCCGTTCGTGGCTCAGTGGTTAACGAATCCGACTAAGAACCATGAGGTTGCGGGTTCGATCCCTGGCCTTGCTCAGTGGGTTAAGGATCCGGCGTTGCCGTGAGCTGTGGTGAAGGTCGCAGACGTGGCTCGGATCCCGCGTTGCTGTGGCTGTGGCGAAGGCCGGCGGCTACAGCTCCTGTTAGACCCCTAGCCTGGGAACCTCCATATGCCGCGGGTGCGGCTCTACATAAAGGCAAAAAGACAAAAATAAAAAATAAAAAAACAAAATAAAACAAAATTACTAGAAGAGATGGGATTAAGATGGAGGAGTATAAGGACTGGAATTCACCTCTCTCCTGAAAGCAACAAATTACAACCAACTGCTGAACAACCTTCAACAACATAGACTGGAAAGTATTGAAAAAAAAAAAAAAAGATATCCTACTCCAGAAGAGTAAAAGAAGGGCATATCGAGGTGGTAGGAGGGGTGATTACCTGATATACACACAAATACGTGGAGACTAAAGAACATGCTCTTAAGCAACCAGGGATCACTGAGGAAATAAAGAGTAAATTAAAACATTCCTAGAAGTAAATGACAACAAGGACTCAACAATCCAAAGCCTATGGGATGCAGCAAAAGCTGTTCTAAGTGGGAATTTTATAGCAATACAAACCCACCTGAGGAAACAAGAAAAATTCCAAATAAACTACCTAACTTTACACCTAAAGCAAAGAGAGAAAGAATAACAGACAAAACCCAAAGTTAGCAGAAGGAAAGAAATCATAAAGATCATCAGAAATCAATGAAATAGAAACAAAGAAAACCATAGAAAAATCAATGAAACTAAAACCTGGTTCTTTGGAAAGATCAACAAAATTGATAAAACCTTAGTCAGACTCATCAAGAAAAAAAAAGACTCAAATCAATACAAATAGAAATGAAAAAGGAGAAGTTACAATGGACAACACAGAAATACAAAGGATCATAAGTGAATCCAATAAGCAACTATATGCCAATAAAATGGACAACATAGAAGAAGTGGACAAATTCTTAGAAAAGTACAATCTTCCAAGACTAAATCAAGATGAAATAGAAAAGATGAACAGACCAATCACAAGTACTGAAACTGAAACTGTGATTTTAGGATTTCCAACAAACAGAAGTCCAGGACCAGATGACTTCACAGGTGAATTCTATCAAAAATTGAGAGAAGAGTTAGCAGTTATCCTTTTGAAACTATTCCAAAAAATTGCAGAAAAAGGAACATTTCCCATCTCATTCTATGGGCCACCATCACCCTGATACCAAAACCAGAAAAAGATACCACAAAAGAAGAAAATTACAGGCCAGTATCACTGATGAACGTAGATGCAAAAATCCTCAACAAAATACTAACAAACCAAATCCAGCAATACATTAAAAGGATCACACGCCACGTTCAAGTGGGATTTATTCCAGGGATGCCAGGATTTTTCAGTTTCCACAAATCAATCAGTGTGATACACCACATTAACAAACTGAAGAATATAAACCATTTGATCCTCTCAGCAAATGCAGAAATAGCTTTGAACAAAATCTAACACCCATTTCTGATTAAAAAAAAAACCTCCAGGAAGTGAGCATAGAGGGAACCTACCTCAACATAATAAAGGCCACAAATAACAAACCCACAGATAACATCATTCTCAATGGTGAAAAGCTGAAAAAATTCCTGCTGAGATCAGGAACAAGATAAGGATTTTCACTCTCACAACTACTATTCAACTTTGTTTTGGGAAGTCCTAGCCACAGCAGTCAGAGAAGAAAAAGAAATAAAAGGAATCCAAATTGGAATGGAAGAAGTACACTCTTGCTGTTTGCAGGTGACATGATACTATACCTAGAAAATCCTGAAGATGCTACTAAAAAACTGTTTGAACTCATCAATGAATTTAGTAAAGTCACAGGATACAAAATTAATTAATACACAGAAATTGGAGTACATTTCGTGTGTGTGTGTGTCTATGTGCGTGCGTGCATGTACTTTTTAGGGCTGCACTTGGGGCATATGGAAGTTCCCAGACTAGGAGTCTAATTGAAGCTGCAGCTACCAGCCGATGCCACAGCCACAGCAATGCCAGATCCAAACCATGTCTGCAATCTACACCACAGCTCACAGCAATGCCATATCCTTAACCCACTGAATAAAGCTAGAGGCTGAACCTGAATCCTCGTGGATACTGGCTGGGTTCATTACCGCTGAGCCACAATGGGAACTCCTGGACTGCATTTCTATATACTAACACTGACAGATCAGAAAGAGAAACTAAGGAAACAATCCCATTTACCATCACATAAAAGTGAATAAAATACCTAGGAATAAACCTACATAAAGAGACAAAAATCTGTACTCAGATGCTGATTAAAGAAATCAAAGATGACACAAACCAATGGAAAGATATACCATGCTTGTGGATTGGAAGAATCAGTATTGTCAAAATGACTATACTACCCGAGGCAATCTAAAGATTCAATGCAATCCCTATCAAATTACCAATGGCATTTTTTCACAGAACTATAACAAAATATTTTAAACTTTGTTTGGAAGCACAAAAGCCCCAGAATAGCCAAAGCTATCCCGAGAAAGAAAAATGAGCTGGAGGAATCGGGCTCCCTGACTTCAGACTACACTACAAAGTTATAGTCAGGAAACAGTATGGTAATGGCACAAAAAACAGAAATATAGATCTGTGGAACAGGATAGAAAACCCAGAGTTAAACCCATGCACATACTGTCAACTAATCTATGACAAAGAAGGCAAGAAAGTACAATGGAGAAAAGACAGTCCCTTCAATAAGTGGTGCTGGGAAAACTGGACAGATATATGTAAAAGAAGGAAATTAGAACACTCCCTATAGCATACACAAAAATAAATTCCAAATGGAGTAAAGACCTAAATATAAGAGTGGATACTGTAAAACTCTTAGAGGAAAACATAGGCCAAACACTCTCTGACATAAGCCACAGCAATATCATCTCAGCTCCCCCTCCTAGGGTAGTGAAAATAAAAACAAAAATAAACAAATTGGACCTACTTAATCTTAAAAGTTTTTGCACAGCAAAGGAAACCCTAAACAAAAAAAAGACACCCACAGAATGGGAGAAAATATTTGCAAATGAAACGACTGACAAAGGATTAATTTCCAAAATATATAAACACCTCCTACAGCTCAATACCAAAAAAGCATACCCCATCAAAAAATGGGCAGAAG
>PVHT020000080.1:18049050-18065364 GCA_004024745.2 Catagonus wagneri
TACTATGAGGTACCACATTACACCAGCCATAAAGGCCATCATCAACAAGTCTACAAATGATAAATGCTAGAGAGGGTGTGGAGAAAAGGGAACCCTCTTACACTGTTGGTGGGAATGTAAATTGGTGCAACCACTATGGAAAACAGTATGGAGATTCCTCAAAAAAACTAAAAATAGAATTACCCTATGATCCAGCAATCCCACTCCTGGGCATCTATCCAGAGAAAACCATGAACTCGAAAAGATACATGTACCCCAGTGTTCACTGCAGCACTATTCACAATAGCCAAGACATGGAAGCAAATTAAATGTCCATCAGCAGATGACTGGATAAAGAAGACGTACATATAAATGATGGAATATTACTCAGCTGTAAAAAGGAATGAAATAATAGCATTTGCAGCAACACAATTATCACGCTAAGTGAAATTAGTCACACATGGGACACAAGCATCACAATGCTATCACTTACATGTGGAATCTACAAAAAGGATAAAATGAACTTATTGGCAGAACATAAACTGACCCACAGACTTTGAAAAACGTCTGGTTACCAAAGAAGACAGGTTGTGGGGAGGAGGGATTATCTGGGAGTTTGGGATGGAAATGTTGTAAAATCGGGTTGTGATGATGGCTGTACAACTACAAATATAATAAAATCCAATTATAAATATAATAAAATACATTGAATTTTTTAAAAAGAAATTTTACTAGAGATAAATAACATTTTATGATGATAAAAGGATCAGTCCATCAGGGAGCTATAAAAATTATACAGCCAAAGAAGAGCCTGCTAACACAGCGAAAACAGCCAGCAATGAAAGGAGAAAGAGAGGGTATAACCAGAGCATCGAAGACCTCAATGTTCTACTTTCAATAATGGACAGAACTCTAGGTAGAAGGTTAGCAAGAAAATAGACACTAGACACACTGCTCACCAGCTAGACCTAGCAGATGTCTGTGACACTCCGCCCGACAACAGCAAGCTATACATTTTGCTCAGGTGCACGTGGATACATTCAACATGTGTTCGGTCATAAAATAAACCTCGGCACATTTAAAATAATAGAAATAATACAAAGTATGTCCTCTGGCCACAACGGAATGGAGTTAGAAATCAATAAAGAAATTTGGAACACTTCAAAGAATGTGAAATTAAACAACATGCTCCCGATTAATCAAAAAGTCAAAAAAGAATCCAAGGAGTTCCCACTGTGGCTCAGACGTCTAAGAGTCTGACCAGTATCCATGAGAATGTGGGTTCGTTCCCTGGCCTGGCTCAGTGAGTTAAGGATCTGGTGTGGCCACAGGCTGCAGCGTCAGCAGCAGATGCAGCTCGGATTTAGTGTTGCCAGAGCTGTGGTGAAGGCCTGAACCTGCAGCTCCAATTCCACCCCTAGCCTGGGAACTTCTATATGCTGCAGGTGCAGCCCTGAAGAAAGGAAGGAAGGAGGGAAGGAGGGAGGGAAATTATAAAATTCTTTTGAGAGGAATGAAAATGAAGATACAATATATCAAAACTTATGGGATAGAGATAAAGAAATACTTAGGGCAAAATTTGTATCTATAAATGCCTATGTTGGAAAAGAAGAAAGATCTCAGATCTGCTACCTACACTCTCACTTTAAGACACTGGAAAAAAAAGTAAATGAAACCTAAAGCAAGAAGAAGGAAGGGAATAATAAAGATTAGAGTGGAATTAATGAAATACAGAATAGAAAAAGCAATGGAGAAACTCAGTGGAACAAAAAGCTGATTCTTTGGAAAGACTCCCCCCAAAATGAACCTTTAATTACACCGACCAAGAAAAAGGAAGAATCAAATAACCAGAATCAGAAACAAAAGAAAGGAAATTCTATTAGAAAGAATGAAGAGGAACAAAAAGTGGCAAAGAGGTTGGTAAATACAAAAGTTGGCATTCTTGGAGTTTCTGTGGTGGCACAGTGGTAATGAACCCAACTAGTATCCATGAGGATGCAGGTTCCATCCCTGGCCTTGTTCAGTGCGTTAAGGATCTGGCATTGCTGTGAGCTTTGTAGTAGGTCATAGATGCGGCTCGGATCCCGCGTTGCTGTGGCTGTGGTGTAGGCCGGCGGCTACAGCTCCAATCAACCCCTAGCCTGGGAACCTCCATATGCCACTCATACGAGCCTTAAAAAGACAGAAAAAAAAATTGTTGACATTCTTTTTTGTTTCTTCATACCATCAAAACACAAATGATTGTTTAAAGTAAAAATTATAGCATTGTATTGTGGGGTTGGCAACAGGTTTAGAAGTGAAGTATATGACAACAGCGGTACAGAGGATGTGGGTGTGGATGGCATTATATTACTCCGGGTTCTTACAGTTTGCATGAAGTGGCTTGATATTAAGTCTTAGTAGATGGTGATAAAAGATGATTAATAAGGTTTTCATATTGGAGGCACTATCCTCAGTCCATAAAGAAAAATGGATACATAAATTAACTGGAGCAGATTAAGTGTCATACTTTAAAGGCAGTGAGAGAAGCACTTGGTTTAACTATCAGTTCTTTCATCTCTGGCCACATAACCTTGGGCTCATTATTTAATCTCTCTGAGACTCAGGGGGAGGACATGAAAAGTTATGGACAAGGATGTCATGATAATAAAATCACATAATATGTAAACTTTACTGGCACATCATAGTCACTCAGTACGTGCTTATTGAACAAATTAATCAGCTAATTAACACCTATAAAAGATTTGATACAGCGGCTGGGCCAGAAAAAATATCTATAAAATTGAGCTAGGATTATTTTGAACAACCCTCAAATATAGGTTGTAGTTCCTTGATTGAGACACCAGGTGGCATGAGATAATAAAAATTACCACTTCGTAATTCTCTGCGGAATACAGTTTGATTTGCATACCACATTTGTTCACAAAAGGTTGAGATTCAGATTTCCCTAAGTCAGGATACAAATTTTAAAACGTCTTTATTAGTTCATCTTCTGGTAGCAATTTCATTTCAGCACTTCAGTGTATCTGCCTTTGCCTCAGGTAATAACAAATCAAACGCAAACATTACAGACATTATTTTATTTTATCTTCAGCTCTCCTAGGAGGTAGGTATTAAGTCAAGTTTATAGACGAGAGAATTGAAGCTAGGGCAAAAATGGGATTCAAACCAAGGCTTGGCAGAAATGCCTTCAGAATACATGTCACTTGCTCTCCTATGATCCTTACCTCTCTAAGGGGGTGTGAATAAAGAAATAACGTTTTAGTTCCCTTGTGGTACAATGGGTGAAGGATCTGGTGTCGTCACTGTTATGATTGGTTTGGGTCGCCGTTGTGGCTTGGGTTTGATTCCTGGTCCAGGACCTTTCACATGCAGTAGTCACAGCCAAAAAAGAGAGAAAGAAAAAAGAAAGAAAAGAGAGAAAGAAAAAGGAAAGAAAGGAAAAGAAAGAAAGAGAGAAGGAAAGAAAGAAAGAGAGAGACAGAAGGAAGGAAGGGAGGGAAGGAGGAAGGAAGAAAGGAAGAAAGAGCAAGTGGAGTGAGTCTTAGACAAGAAGTTCCCATGTGGTCCTTTGGGTTTAGGATCCAGAGTTGCCACAGTTGTGGCTCAGTTTGCAACTGCGGTGCAGGTTTGATCCCTGGCCCAGGAAGTTCCACAGGCCTTGGGTGTGGCCAAAGAAAATTTAAAAAAGAAATAGTCCCAGGTATATATAAGGGGTGGTATATGGTAGAGGTTGTATTTCAAATCAATGAAAAAAGAATGCATTTTCCAACCAATGATATTTTGATAGGAAAATTTAAAGCCCAACTTTATATCATGCGTCAAATTTCAATTGGGTTAAGATTTTTAATTAAAAAACAAACTAAATATTTACCTGTATTTTCTAACTATATTTACTGATGTTTTCTGTGTTTACTTGTATTTTCTGGGTACACATTTATATAACACAAAGAAGGGGAAAGATTTTTAATACATGCCACTGAAGGTGGAAAACATAAATGAATTAGTGAGAGGCTTGGTTAACAAAACATCAGATTTTCACAGGGAAAAAAAAAAATCTCTAATATCTTTAGCTCCGAGGGTGTATTTCCATCCCCTGCTGTCTAAACTGCTGGCTTCCTGCGTCTGCTGGTAGTTTGCTGTGTTCCCATCACCAGCTTATCCATAATCAAGGAGGCGAAAGTTCTCTGACCTAGTATTCAACTCTTAACCCAACTGCACCTGTGATCTCAAGTATGCCAGACTTTCTAGAACTCAATTCCTTTTCTCATACATGGAGAGTATTGCTCTGGACATTTTCTGAGAACTTTTCCTTTTTTTTTTTTTTTTTAAAGGGCCACAGCAGAAGCATATGGAGGTTCCCAGGCTAGGGGTTGAATGGGAGCTGTAGCTGCCGGCCTACACCACAGCCACAGCAATGCCAGATCCGAGCCACAACTGCAAACCACACCACTGCTCAAGGGAATGCAAGATCCTTAACCCAACGATCAAGGCCAGGGATTGAACCTGCGTCCTCATGGATACTAGTCAGATTCATTTCCACTGAGCCATGACGGGAACTCCTATTTCTCCATATTTCTGATAATTGGCCTAGTTCAGAGTCCTTTCTTCCTCATTAAGAAAAAAAAAAAACAATTTTCAGTCTCTAAATTGGTTATCCCACTTCTGGCCTTCCCACCTTCTTATCTATTCTGTGTACCACTTCCACATGACTTTTCCAAAATCATGCCATAATCATGGGATCACTCCCCAAAATCTGAACTGGGAATCAGGAAACATGGCCTTTGATCCTGGTGCTTTTACTAAGTAGCTGTGTGACCCTGGGCAGGTCACTTATGGAGCGTCCTCATCCGTAGCATGGCAAGGTTAGACTAGCCTTTCCTATTCCATAAAACCAATTCCAAGTTCAAAACCTCCGGTAATGCGTTTATAATACAAACCTGTTAGCGTGGTACATGAGGCTCTGTACATTTATCTAGTGATTCCCAGACTTCATTCCCAGGACTTTCTATGGTGTTTGTCTAGCAAAAGAGATTTCTAGGGAGTCCCAGTGTGGCTCAGCAGGTTAAGAACCTGACTAGTATGCATGAGGACTTGTGTGCGATCCCTGGCCTCGCTCAGTGGGTTCAGGATCTGGCGTTGCTGCGGCTGTGGCATAGGCCAGCAGCTACAGCTTGGATTCGACCCCTAGCCTGGGAACCTCCACATGCCTTAGGGTGCAGCGAAAGGAAGGAAGGGAGGGAGGAAGGAAGAAAGACAAAGAAAAAGAAAGAAGTGCTCTCTCCTTAAGATCCAGGATGGAGCTATGTTTGTCATACACCTTGCTGTGTCAGAGCAGTGAACTGCTCCCTGAACGGCCACGGCTCTCTCCCACACTTCTTGCGGCCAGATGGAGCCTTGTAACTGGTTCTAAACAATGGACGATGTGTAAAAGGGATCCAGCCTCTTTCTGGGCCAACTGACCCTCCGGTTTTCTCTTTCCCAGCTGTGGCAACCTGACATCTGTGTTTGGATGTCCTTTGCACAAGACTTGTGATGTGCAAGAGATGGAGGACGGCGTGATTAAGCAACGGAGATCTGTTCCCACAGCATAGCCCGGCCTGCTCTAACTCACCACTTGAAAGAAGACTGAAGTCACACGGCCACCAGCCGTTTCCCTAGTTCTGCATGGGGACAGCCATGGCACTATGCCTATTTACTTTTAATTAATCATTATAATAATCTAGGAAAATAATAATAGTTATTATTTATCATGCCTTTTTACTTGTAACCATTATAATAATCTAGGAAAATAATAATAGTTATTATTTATCATGCCTTTTTACTTGTAACCATTATAATAATCTAGGAAAACAATAATAGTTATTATAATACTGTGTTGTTACCTTAAGAATTATGTATTGTACTACATATCACGTCACTGTTATTATATTGTTTAACATAAATACAGGGAATTCCCACTGTGGCGCAGTGGAAACAAATCTGTCTAGTATCCATGAGGATGCGGGTTCGATCCCTGGCCTCGTTCAGTGGGTTAAGGATCCGCCATTGCCCTGAGCTGTGGTGTAGGTCGCAGACGCGGCCTGGATCCCACAGTGCTGTGGCTGTGGCGTAGGCTGGCAGCTGTAGCTCCAATTTGACCCCTAGGCTGGGAACTTCCATATGCTTCAGGTGCAGCTCTAAAAAGCAAAATAAATAATAAATAAATAAATAAAATCTCATATTTTTAATTGTTTTTATCTAAAAATCAGCTGTTCAGGAGTTCCCACTGTGGTTTAGCGGTGGCGAACCTGACCAGTATCCATGAGGATGTGGGTTCAATCCCTGGTCTCACTCAGTGGACTAAAGATCTGGTGTTGCCATGAGTTGCACTGCTGGTCACAGATGCAGCTCGGATCTGGTGTTGCTGTGGCTGTGGTGTAGGCCAGCAGCTGCAGCTTCGACTTGACCCCTAGCCTGGGAACTTCCATATTCCACAGGTATAACCCTAAAAAAGACCAAAAAAATAAAAAAATAAATAAAAATCAGCTTTTCATTTATTGCTTAAAAGATAGAATTGGATTTCTGCTCTAAGCAATAGGGCAGAGACTTAAGTGGAGAGTTCTTTTAGAAATTGTACTTTCTCATTATTTCTTTTTCTCCCTGGAACGAAGGGAGCCTTGGAAATAATGCCTTTTTTGCTTTCTGCTACACATCTTCTTCAAGGATCATTCTTTTTCATGGTCTTTTAAATTGTTATTATAAACAAATCTTAAGAAGGAGTTCCTGCTCTGGCATAGTGGATGGGCATTGCCGCAGCTGTGGTGTAGGTCAGAGCTGCAGCTACAATTTAATCCCTAGCCTGGGAACTTCCATATGCTGTGGATGAGTCCATAAAAAAAAATGTCAAGAAGGCAATCAAGAGCAGAGCTAATAATCCAATGAACCCCATTCATCCATGACCCAGATCCAACAATTATCAAGATTTTTCCCAATTGCTTCACCTATTTTTAATTCTTTAAAATATTCATTTTTTTTACATAACCACGTCGCCCTTGTTGCACAACCAATTTTTGAATTCCTACAGTGGTTTTTTTTTTTTAATGGAAACATTCGTTTCGCTGAGAACATACTTTTGAAGCTCATGGCAGTACCTCTTGTCAAATGTTGAAATGCTCTCAAAGTCAACCAAACACAGATGACACCTGTTTCAGTGTCCCTGAAAGCCTCCAGGGCATCATCAGGTGACGGGGACACCGACAATCAGCCTGCCAGTTCTCCCTCCAGACAGAAACGCCCACTCGCAGGGTGAAAGGCTATTATCTCTGCTCGTCTCCACCAAAGCCTCTTTCCTTAGCTGTATGTTGAGAGGCTTTTTATTCCAAAGACGCGCTTAGGTACGTGAGACTGAAACTGGAGAAGGTGCCTAAGAACGGGCTGCTGAGATTCAAGGGAGCCAGACAGTCCCCAAATCTCTGAGATGGAGCTGGTGTTGGTGTCACTTACGGTTATAACTTGAATGTATACTGAGGCGGCATGTGTGTGCGCACGTGTGTGTGTGCGCCCGTGTGTATATGGTTATAAATTTTGATTTGTGTGGAATGGGAATTAGAAAACAGCAGAGGGCAGGAGTTCCCATTGTGGCTCAGTGGGTTAAGAACCTGACTACCGCTCATGAGGATGTGAGTTCGATCCCTGGCCTCTCTCAGTGGGTTAAGTATCTGGCCTTGCTGCAAGCTGTAGTGTAGGTCTCAGATGCAGCTCAGATCCGGCGTTGCTGTGGCTGTGGTGTAGACCTGCAGCTGCAGCTCTGATTTGACCCCTAGTCCAAGAACTTCCATATGAAGAGTTCAGCCCTGAAAAGAGAAAAAAGAAAACAGCAGAGAATGACTGAAAAGACCTCCACCAGCAGGTGGAAACTCTGACCATCAGGATCCTGCTTTTGCCATCCATTACAGGGCTCCATTACCTGTAATCCTTTTTTTTTTTTTTGGTCTTTTTGTCTTTTTAGGGCCGAACCCTTAGCATAGGGAGGTTCCCAGGCTAGAGGTCTAATTGGAGCTACAGCTGCTGACCTACGCCACAGCCACAGCAAGGCCAGATCCAAGCTGCGTCTGCAACCTACACCACAGCTCACGGCAACACTGGATCCTTAACCCACTGAGCGAGGCCAGGGATGGAACCTGCAACCTCATGGTTCCTAGTCGGATTTATTTCTTCAGGAACTCCCATAACCTGTAACCTTTGATTAAAAAAAAAAAAAAACACAGGGAGTTGCCACCATGGCTCAGCCGAAATGAATCTGACTAGCATGCACGAGGATGCAGGTTCCCTGGCCTCTCTCGGTGGCCTAAGGATCCGGTGTTGGTGTGAACTGTGGTGTAGGTCGTAGACTCGGCTTGGATCCTACATTGCTGTGGCTGTGGCGTAGGCTGGTAGCTACAGCTCTGATTTGACCCCTAGCTTAGGAACCTCCATATGCCTCAGGTGCGGCCCTTAAAGACAGAAAATGAAAACACAAACAAAAAAATGAGCTGCATGTGAAGAAGCTGTGATTCCCAAGCCATGTAGTCCTGGCAAGTCATTCATCCTTAAGCACTGGTGTCCTCACCAAGGACATGAGAAACAAGCCTCCTGTCATTGCTCTTAGCACAGCAAGGACTTGAGAAAATGTGTAATGAGAAAATGTGTAATGAGGACTCAGTAGAAATGGCCCTGTAAGGACAAGGTTGTGCCCGATGGAAAATGGTCCCCAGCTTATCCCCGTGATCTGGTTTGGGAGTCAGTGTGATTCCTGGATCCACTGCTTTTCTTATCCTGGTCAGAAAATTTCAGGAGGGCAGAAATTTAGACCTGGGGACCCAGAAAGCACGAGCCTGGGAGTTCCCGTTGTGGTGCCATGGAAAAGAACCTGACTGGTATCCATGAGGACCCGGGTTCCATCCCTGGCCTCGATGCCTGAGTTAAGGATCTGGCATTGCCACGAGCTGCAGTGTAGGGTGAAGGTGTGGCTCGGATCCCGCGTGGCTTTGACTGTGGCATAGACTGGCAGCTGCAGCTCCGATATGTATGACCCCTGGCCTGGGGACCTCCATATGTATGCCACGTGTGCAGCCCTAAAAAAAAAAAAAAAAAGAAAAACAGAAAAGAAAGCATGAGCTTGAGAAGGGTGGTGCAAAGGGCCTCTGGGTGCAGGCTCTGTTTTTCACACACGAGTGCGTTTTCTTTTTCCTTTTTTTTGTTTTTTTTTGTCTTTTTTGCCTTTATCTAGAGCTGCACCCGCGGCATATGGAGGTTCCCAGGCTAGGGGTCTAATTGGAGCTGTAGCCGCCGGCCTACACCACAGCCACAGCAACGCGGGATCTGAGCGGCGTCTGCGACCTACTCCACAGCTCACAGCAACGCTGGATCCTTAACCCACTGAGCAAGGCCAGGGATCGAACCCGCAACCTCATGGTTCTTAGTCGGATTCGTTAACCACTGAGCCACGACGGGAACTCCAGGAGTGCGTTTTCTTGACCACAGTGTGTAAGACAGGCCCAAGGGCCAGGCCTGAGACATCAGCGGCAGACTCTCCCGTGCAACTAAGAGCGAAACACTGCATAGAGAGAAAAGGACTTGCCCATGGCAAACTATGTTTCTTGTTTCTAAATTTGCGCGAGGTTAGGGATGGTGGAAGTTATCTGCTTTGGACGGTGAAATCACTGAACTGTTTCGGTCCCAGAAAAAAATCCGTGATGGCTTCACGGGGCTTGCGGTAGGACAGGGACTAAATGGGAACCAAACCCTCTGTGCCACGTGTAGGGAGAGACGAGAAAGGAGCCCGGTCATCGAGGTGCCTGGGGCGAGGGGTGCCCCAGAAGCTGAAGGCCTTTCTCACCCCTAAACCTCCTGGCTGCTCTACCGCCTAAGCCGCGCACGGCTTGAGGTGTGTCCCAAACAGCCCACTTTGTGCCTTACGAAAACACCAGCTGGTGATCTGGGGATTTCGTCATCACATCAAGCACGGCGATGCTAACAACAAGAACAGAGGATGCTTCTGAG
Source organism: Catagonus wagneri (assembly GCA_004024745.2). Taxonomy (NCBI): domain Eukaryota; kingdom Metazoa; phylum Chordata; class Mammalia; order Artiodactyla; family Tayassuidae; genus Catagonus; species Catagonus wagneri. The sequence continues at coordinate 18,059,053 of PVHT020000080.1, forward strand.
CCGGTCAAGTCCTGTTTTGCCCAAGGAAAGCTGGTGGGAGCTGTGGGGCACAGACCAGCTGGGTGGCAGTGCTTAATTTTTCCTTGAAACTCAGAGAGAACGTTCCTTGCTCTGGGTTCCATCTGGGTAGAAGCTGACAACTGTTTCTGACCCAAAGGTTTAAGCTCCTTCCGTCATTTGGAGGGCTGATGGAATTTTCCCCTGGATTCTGAGAACAATTCAGACAGGTGTCCCTTCTGTAATCATTCATAGCTCAGGTGCTCTTTGTTTTGGTTTTGGTTTGGTTTTTTTGTTTTTATTTTTAGGGTGGCACCTGTGGCATATGGAGGTTCCCAGGATGAGGGTCGAATTGGAACTGCAGCTGCCAGCCTACACCACAGCCACAGCAATGCAGGATCCGAGCTGCATCTGTGACCTATACCATAGCTCACGGCAATGCCGGATCCTTAACCACTGAGCGAAGGCCAGGGATCGAACCCACATTCTCAGGGATATTAGTTGTGTTCTTAACCTGCTGAGCAACAATGGGAACTCCTCAAGCACTCTTTGTTAAAACATCTTCTGCCCAGTTACTTGGGTAAGACTAAGCTTATGACAGGCAAATATTTGCAGGGGCCAGGTGGTTGGTTTGGTTTTGGTTTTAAGTTTGGGTTTCTTTTTTTTCTTCTTTCTTTTCATACTTCTGGTTTTAGATTTTTGTTGTTGTCTTTGTCTTTTTAGGGCCAAACCCTGGGCATATGGAGGTTCCCAGGCTAGGGGCTGAATCGGAGCTGCAGCTGTGGGCCTACGCCACAGCCACAGCAACTCGGGATCCGAGCCGCGTCTGCAACCTACACCACAGCTCACAGCAACGCCGGATCCTTAACGCACTGAGCGGGGCCAGGGATCGAACCTGAATCCTCGTGGCTATTAGGTTTGTTTCCACTGAGCTGCAACGGGAACGCCTCAAGGTGTGTTCTGATGGCTTCCTCTGCTTTTTGAACGTTCTCTTTGTGCCACCTCACTTTCATGAAAGACCCACGACTTGCTCTTGGTAAGCAAAAGAAATCCCAAGAGGATTTTCGCTCTTCTGTTAGGAAAAAAAGGCAAAAAAGCAAAAATAGCCTTCACTGTTGGTTTTTCAGTGAGCCACCGTGCAGGCAGCCTGCACCCAAGCAACGAGAGGCATTGCCGGCTCCTTCCCAGGGAGGCACGCTGAGCATGTCAGCATCACATCCTGGCATCCCCCTGCCAGAGCTCTGAACCGGGCCCGTGAGCACTGGCGCTTTATCTGCAATATGTTTTTTATCCCTCAGCAAGATACGTGCGTAGGTTAATTGCTTCTTCCTTTGACTGTTTCAGCTTACGGAAAGATTCATGGGTATACTCTGCTTTCAGATAGCAGGGGAAACCTGTATTTAGTTGTGTTCCCTGATTCATCTAGATTCTACACCAGATATTAGCAAATTTGTTCTGTAAAGGGCTGGACAGTAAATATTTTAAGTTCTGCAGGCCAAATGGTCTCTTTTGGAGATATTCGACTTGGCCAAAAGTCACCCTGGACAAGACATAGACAAGTGGGCATGGCTGTGTTCCAATATAACTTCATCAAAAAGCTACCAGCCTGGAGTTTCCGTCGTGGCTCAGTCGTTAACGAATCCGACCAGGAACCATGAGGTTGCGGGTTCGATCCCTGGCCTCGCTCAGTGGGTTAAGGATCCGGCGTTGCCGTGAGCTGTGGTGTAGGTTGCAGACGCGGCTCGGATCCCACGTTGCTGTGGCTGTGGCGAAGGCCAACAGCTACAGCTCCTGTTAGACCCCTAGCCTGGGAACCTCCATAGGCCACGGGTGCGGCCCTAGATAAGGGAAAAACACCAAAGGAAAAAAAAAAAAAAAGCTACCAGCCTGATTTGGGTGATGAGCTATGGCTTTCCCATTCTAGACCACTAAGGTCTCAAACTGGCCCCCAGCTCACTGCCATGTGTATCACGGTGTAATTTGTTAGATATGTCAATTTCCAGGGCCTTTTCTAGACCTATAAATCAGACACTGAGGGAGGGAGGCATGGGAAGAACCAATCTGTGTTTTAGCAAATCTTTCCAGGGGTTTATTTATGATGTATGCTAAAGTTCTAGAACACTGATCTAGACAATTTCTCTGTCTTTGTGTTTTAAGACCTTAATGCTTTTTTTTTTTTTTTGGCTGCACTCAGGGCATGTGGAACTTCCCCGGCCAGAGATTGAACTTCCCAGGTCAGGGATCGAACTAGCGGCACAGCAGTGACCCAAGCTGATGCAGGAACAACTCCAGATCCTCAGCCACCTCCGCCACCAGGGAATTCCAAGACCTGAACTCTTTTGAAGAGTATAAGCCTATTGTTTTATAAGAAATCCCTCAATTTGGGTTTGACTGATGTTTGCTCATGATTAAATTCAGGTTGTGGGAGTTCCCACTGTTTTGCAATGGCATCAGTGGCATCTCTGAAGTGCCAGGATGAAGGTTTGATCCCTGGCCCGGCACAGTGGGTTGAGAGATTCCATGTTGCTGCAGCTGTGGCGAATGTTGCAACTGTGGTTTGGATCTGACCCCTGGCCAGGGAACTTCATATGCCTAGGGGCAGCCAAAAAAGAAAAAAAAATCAGGTTATGCATTTTGTGGCAAGGATGCCCCAGAAACGATACTGTGTTCTCCTCATGGGGTGGGGGGGTTTGTCCGTTTAATGTTAAGACTCCCTTGGATCACTTGGCTAAAGTTTCTGCCAAGTTTCTGCACCGTAACGTTACTATTTCTCGCTCTGTAACCCTCCAGTATCTTGTGGGAAGATACTTTGAACTAGGTAAACATTCTTACGTGCAACTTTTTTTTTTTTGGTGCAACTTTTAGTAATTTGTTTGTTTATTTTTAGAGCCGCACCTGCCGCATATGGAGGTTCCCAGGCTAGGGGTTGAGTCAGAGCTGCAGCTGTCAGCCTACACCACAGCCACAGCAATGCCAGATCCAAGCCACATCTCTGACCTCCACCACAGCTCACGGCCATGCCAGATCCTTAACCCACTGAGCGAGGCCAGGGGTGGAGCCCGAGTCCTCCTGGACGCTGGTTGGGTTCAGACCCCACCGAGCCACGATGGGAACTCCTATGTGCTAATTTTAGCATCTGTTGATGACTTTTGCCTAAGAACATTATTGCTGTTTTTTGACAGATTTGATTTTTCCTTTCTCATTGTTCTCCCTGTATACCTAGGATCCTCCTGTAATAAACAGGTTTTCCTTGTCCTTCATTTAGTTACTTATTTAATGATTTACTTACATCAGCATGAACCCACATCTTTTTATTCATGGAGTATAATTCATTACTGTCATCATTAATTGTGTTGCTTCTGCTCTGGCTCCGATTTAGCCAAGGTAGGTGCTAAATCAAGTGGGCTCTTTTGTTCCGGCGTGTCCCTTCACATTTTGAGGCTCGAGGATTTACATTCTGGTTATCTCCTCTCTGCAAGCCACTTCCATAGTGACTGGAGTTGAAGGAATACAGACTGCTCTTAGCTGTGCGTAAATAAGATAATAGTGAGAAAAATGTATTCAGGAGAAGTAACACAAGACGAACTCAGCTTCTTAAGAATGCCCATGAAAGACTGCCTTCCCAAGGTCCTGAATTCACGATGCACTTGGAAACGGATGCAGAGACTTTGATCTGAACTGGTCTCCCAAGTGTGTGAGAAGGCGACTCAGGAGCTGCCGAGAGAGCATGGTCACTAAAGCCACAACGTGACAATTTCACTGCTCTCTCCATCTGGAAGTAATAAACAAGAGCACCCTTTCAAAGTTTCCATGAGAGGACACCGTTTGCACACACCATGCTGGTTGCAGATATAACAGACCTAGATTCTTCTGTCTTGACATCTTTGGAATTAAACCGACGTATGTGTTCTCCAAAACAAATAACAGCATGATTCCGCAAGGCTGGTAAAACCTGGCTTCAGGAAGGGGAGATTACGTCCTGTCCATCTTTGTGGCTTACCCCTGACACTCCTGAGGGCAGAATTTCCAGCCAGAGCCTGCGGATGGTAAATGGGGCACGTGCTTCAGGTTCACAGTGATACAAGACGCCGCCCCAGCTGCGTTGGACTGCTCCAAAAAGCTGATGGCCCCATCAAACACCTGCTTTTGAATGGTTTATGATATGGGTTACGGGTCAGGACACGTGAGTGACAAAAGGCAGCGGAGGTAGAAAGGACCACACAGTCTAATTTTTTATCACTCAGGCCATCGGAATGGTTGACAATAACGCCCATTTGGTCATGCATTTACTTACTGTGTATTTATTGAGCACCTACTGGGTTCAAGGTCCTGATCTATGTCCCAGTGGGACACCAGGTTAGAGCACAGAGACACCTCAAAAGAATCATTTCTAAGGATTAAATAAATATTATTCTGAGAGGAAAAAATGTAATGAAAGACACACACAGAGATAAGAAATTGCCAAGGCAATTAAGAGGTGCCTCTCCACTGGAGCTGCTATTTTTGTAGCTCAGTGAGCAAACGATTCCTTTAGAAAATTTCCAGTGAGATGCTCAAGCTGTTAGAAATAGTTAGATTTTAAATTCAATTTTTAAATATACATGTGATGACTCCATTTACATGAAGTTCTACAATCACAAAAATTAAACCAACAAGGACCCCCTGTACGACATAGGGAATTCACCGAATATAATAATCTGTACGGAAAAGGAATCTGAAAAGGGATGGATATACGAATACGGAACAGATTTATTTGGCCGTATGCCTGAAATTAACACAGCATTGTAAATCAACTCTACTTCCGTACAATGAAGAAAGACAGAAATCAGCAAATTTCATCATGATATAAAAATCAGAATAGAGATTACGGAGGTGTGTAGTAGTAATAAATGACCCTAAATTTAACAGCTTCCAATAACGGGCATTTATTACCAAATTTTCTGCGGGTCAGGAATTTGGGTGGTTCAGGATCTCCATGAGGCTGAAAATCAGGACCTTGGCCAGGACCGAGGCCATCGAATGGTTCAGCCAGGGCTGCTGGTGTCACCACTCAGATGGCTTACTCCCCTGGCAGCTGGCAAGACGCCTCGGTCCCTCGCCGCAGGGAACTCTCTGCAGCGGGGGCTGTTTGCCTGTCCTCACAGCTTGGCAGCTGGCTTCTCCCACAGCAAGTCATCAGGACGAAGCAGGATGAAATCTGCAGTGCCTTTAAAGATAAACACGCTTGTTTCCACGGTCCCCTGCAGTTACCATGGTCCCTCTGATTCAGAGTCGGGGGGAGAATGGGTGAGGGCATATGGGGGCCGGGAGAAGAGGGGGGATCTTTGTGCTCTGTCTTGGAGGCTGGCTACCCTAAAGGGCGGGGGATTGACTAGGAAGGAACGTTCTGGTGAAATGGAAATGTTGCACGGTATGATAAGTATGTGTGCACATACATCTGCCAAAACTGTGAAGCTGAGACTTGCCCATTTCGCCCAATGTATATACATTAAAATAAAAGAACCATAGCTAATAATAACAATCAGAAAGAGCTGAGGTACAGATCGTGCGGTAGAATGATGATAATTCTGGAAGCTGGATGGATTGGTACAGGTGAATTTTTTAGATGAAGACACCAGACATTCTATGTTATAAAATTTCACATTTTTCATACTTTTTAATTATAGCTGATTTACAATGTTGTGCCATTTCTGGTATACAGCAAGGTGACCCAGTGATTATATAGACACATTCTTTTCTCAGATCATCCCCTGTGAATGGAGAGAAAGCAACTGATGCATGGTCTTTCTTTTCTTTTTTCATTTTCTGGGTGCACCCAGTTCCCAGGCCTGGGATTGAATTCAAACCACAGCGTTGACCTCCACCACAGCTGCAGCAGCCCCGGATCCTTTAACCCATGGTGCCCAGCCAGGGATCAAACCCACACCTTCACAGCCACCTGAGCCACTGCAGTCAGATTCTTAACCCACTGCGCCACAGTGGCAACGCCAGATCCGTGGCCCTTCAACGTAATACTTTAACCTTCGGTGAAAGACAAACTCTTCCCCAAACAGTCAAATATTAAGTAAAGTGGTTGTAATGAAAGCAGTCCGTTCTGCCAAGGTTTTATATGTTGCGATTCCATCCATAACACAAGAATTATAGAGCAGATGTTGGCATGTTTCGAAATAACCTCAGATCCATCACTGATTGTGATTAGCACTTCCTGGTGCCCCATGTACACTGAGTTTTTCTTTCTTGGAAATTTTAATAGTAAAATGATGACCTGCTGTCCATCATTACATACTTCGGCAGGTGTTCTTAGGTAAATCTTGT